>CAAE01013619.1:10993-39144 GCA_000180735.1 Tetraodon nigroviridis
CCGCAGTAGCTGTTTTTGCAGCATGCTCGAGCTCTAACGACATCTGAATTAACTCACCTCGGTAATGCACGATCCTCCATGATGTGAACACACAGTAAACGCGTTGAATTGTTTTGACCCTCGGTGGACTGCACCTGAAAGATTTTTTTCACGTTACCACAGGAATCAGCACAATTTAATATTTTTGAAATGGATTCAGCTACGCCTTATCGATATATAACAGTTTAATTCATGTCAGTTCATACAAATATACATTGACTAACTAAAGGTATCACAAAAAAATATAATTTTAATTTAACATGTGGCCCCCATTGATGATGATGGCGATGATGATGATGAAGATGCCAATGATTTAAAATGGCTTTAAACTTCTCTAGTTCTCAAGTAAAGCTGTTATCTTTTTCTTCTTTTTTTTTACAATTTTTCCAACTATCAAAAATTTTATTGCAAGGTCAATCTGAAATGTGACTGTAATCTGTCAGCTGTACTTAAAATGCCACATGCTTTTGTCCAAACACACACACACACACACACACACACACACACACACACACACACACACCCTGTGTATCCACCTTGTCACACATCCACCTCCATCTCCACCTGTGACCCCTAAGGCGACTCCTCCAAGCTGACTGGAGGCCAGAGCCACCCAGAATGTTGGTTCTGTCAACAGAATAGCGTTTAGGCCCCAACAGTTTTGACCATGGCTTTAATATTTCCTCCTAGATTGTTTAGATAAATATTTAAATCTGTATGAATCCTGTAGTGGTGTTTTCTGTTAGCAGAACTAGACTCTGTGTGACTCTTGCTGTTTGTTTTAGCCGGGGGGACCATGTCACTGTTTGTTAGAATAAAGCACCGATGTAAAGAACCTATTACAGAGATGGATCTATATCTAACATATTATAATATTTATCCCTGCTCTAACTGCCTATTTTGGTACGAAAAATAAACTTTATTGAGATTTACTGAAATCCCTGGCTTAAGGAGTATTATTGTGAAGTGTGTGATATGGTAACTTTAAATATAAATGCTTTATTATACCTTCTCCTTCAAATAATGTTTTATTTATTTGTCTTTTGCGGTTATCTGCTGTGGTTCCAAAGACACTAGACACAGACCTTTTAGAAACATTCTCCAGAATTAATAAATTATACCTTTTTTGTTCTATTTACAAATATAGTTGCAGACCTGCAATCCTGTGTGTATTTTACCCGTTACATAACTGGTCCTCTGGAGAAATATTTCTAACTTTTGGTTCCAAATCTGACAAAGAGGTAGGGAATCAAAAGGTGAACAAAAGAAGATAAGGAAATAATAAGTTTGGTATATAAAGTTGATAGATTGCAGGCTATGGTAAGAGTTTCTTGTAAACTACTGTAAGCAAGTCAGCAGTTGAAGCCTAAGAGCAAGTAAAATGTATCTCATTGTTGAAATGTTATTATGGTTGGTGATTAAAATTATGCTCACTTGTACATTGCTGACAGCAAACTTTTAGGCTGTCTTTCTAAGCTTCAAAATGACAGGAAAGCCCGATGCCAATTTCTGAAGATACATTTATAACATTTACAGCTTTACAATATCTTAGGTTTATAGGGCTCTAAAGGTCTGCAGAATCAGCTTATAAACTGTATAAACATGCTGTCATTTTTTGGAAATGAAATATTGAATGTTATGACTCCATTACAGTGTCTTGTTGTCATTTTTGCATCAATTGCATGTTGTGTACCCTAATTTCACATCATTTTACATACTAGGTTGTGTCTACCAGTGCCCGAACAGAGAATGTCCAGATAAAACAGTGGATATTAAATATTTGTTGCTCAGTCATGTGATATGTTAGCTTAAAAACAGCCAAACAGAGCCCTTATGTCTGCGTTATTCCAGTCAGAGTAGTGGGTCTGAAAACCAACGGCTAATCTGTGCTGGTTTGAATCTTTTTTTCCCCCCTTGGCTCATTGGTGGAAATACACCAAGAAAGTGAAGGAGCAGTTTGGAAGGAGAGCATAGGTGGGGTTCTGGGACTCTGAAAGACCTCTCTGTTCAGACTTTGGCCTGCAGCCACGCAGCAGGGACGTGGAAGTCCAGGTACACCACTAGGGCTCACGTCTCTCTGCTCACGTCTTGTGATTCACAAATAAAACGTTATGGAACGCTGAGCTGTAAACCAGTAAAAATATAACCTGTTTCACAGATTACCTGAGGACTTTAATCTAAGTATTCAAGACTGAAGGCTGGACTTTGACCCATCAGTAATATAAAGTAGTTTTCTTTCAAGGAGAGGAGGGAAAGAGAGACAGGGACATGGCCATGTGGAGAACAGCGGGAGCTCTGCTTCTTTTACTGCACACTGGTGAGTGTTTACAAAAATTCCTTCTTCATCAACAATTTGGCAGTAGATGTTGGTATTTGTTTGTACAGCTTTAAAACCATATGAAATATTTACAATCTTACCCTGTCTGATAATGAAATAACAGTTGCCACTGGCTCTGGGTTACTTTTAGAAACAAGACATTTGTAATTTTAGATTCAATTTGCATTTTTGCATTTTTGTTTATCTAAATGGTCTAAGTAAATCTGACAAAACTGTGTGACATCATTTTATATTAAATATTTTTCCCCCTGCACATTAATGCTTTTAAACTGAGGTATTATTATGTGGAGTTTCACATGTATAGGACATTTACAATCTGGATTATTGCAGTTTAAAAATAAGTTGTACGTCTGTTTTCTCTCTGTGCCAGTGCTCGCTCAGAGCACCATCAGATGGTGCACCATCTCAAACGCAGAGCACAAGAAATGTGAAGCAATGTCCCAGGCTTTCGCTAGCGCCTCCATCCGTCCATCTGTCAGCTGTGTCAATGGACTCACAGTCGAGGGTTGCTTTCAAAAACTCCAGGTAGGCTTTGGGTTCTTATTGATGGACTTGGGTCTCAGTTAAAGCTCATGACATATTCATGTGGGAAAATGTAATAAAATATATGGCACACTTACCATTTATCAATTCAAGATGTTTGGATTTATGACTGATCTTATGAAAAGAGAACATCCTGTTTTATGACCCAGCTGACGGTAAATGATACTGATGTTGTATGTTACTTAACTCTATCACCGATTTAAAAATGGTGTGTGTCAGTTTGACTCCCCCAACACTGATCATCTTTTTGTGCATCCACAGAATAAAGCAGCAGATACATTTTCGATCTTCGGATCTGATATCTACAAACATGGGAAAACTGCTTCTTTCAAGCTGGCCGCCAGTGAATCAAAGAGTGACAGTAAGACTGATTACAAAAATTTACAGCCTTGCAATAAGAAATTAAACCTTAGCACTGACAGCGATTGTGGCTCACATTACCGGTCTCTTGTCAGAAGCTAATCTAACCCTGAAGTGAACACATGCGCTTAGATCTCAAAGTTCTGTTGTGAGATAAAAAGTGTGCAGAGCCGAGGTGTCAGCTGTCTTTTGCAGATGTATCAAAAACTAATTAAAACCTCGTCCAAAAGCTGAAAACAAATCATCGTTGGATAGAATTTCCAATCAATCAGTGTTTAATCTTACATAACTGGGAAGAAGCTAGAGATATTAATCATTATTGTTTTCCTCTCTGTCAGCAGGTTTTTAATCGAGTTGTCTCCAATTAAAAAGGGTTTTATCAGAGGCGCGCATGCTATGATGAAATGTGGAAATAGACTGAATGATCACACCACGTACTTGACGAGGGCTCCTGTTTGGCATGTGCAGTTTACTGTTACCTGAAATGTGATGGGGCGACCTAATGCAGTCCTGTTGCGACAGATACGGGTGCATCCTACTATGCGGTTGCCGTGGTGAAGAAAGCGAGTCAAGGCATCAACATCAAAAACCTGGCAGGAAGAAAGAGCTGTCACACTGGGATAGGCCGAACAGCTGGCTGGGTTATGCCTATCGGGTACCTCATTGACCAAGGCTACATGTCTGTGATGGGCTGTAACATCTTAGAGGGTGGGGAACATATCCAGAACACAAATGCACATTCCCCATGCATACGTTAGGACTGATGAATGCTTATTTGCAACAACAGGAGTGGCAAATTTCTTTAACGCCAGCTGTGTGCCGGGAGCTAATGCAGACGGTGACCCTCCCTCGTTGTGCGAGCTGTGTAAGGGAGAAGGGCAGCACAAATGTGAGATGAGCGACAAAGAGTCTTACTACGGCTACGAAGGAGCATTCCGGTAACTAACATTCACACGTTCTTGTTCTCACATACACAAGCGTCTACCGTCAACATGTATTTACTGCCTCTAAGTGTTTACTTGAACGAGCGGGAGAGGTGGCCTTCATCAAACACACCACTGTTTCAGATTACAGCGATGGTAGGTCGGCTAGTTGAAAGCTGTTTGCCAGTGAACCTGTGGGCTAATCCCGCTTTTCTTCCACAGAAAAGGCTCCATCGTGGGCGCCAGGACTGAAATCATCAGACTATGAACTGCTGTGTCAGGACGGCACCAGAGCTCCAGTCTCCCAGTGGAACACCTGTCACCTGGTCCGTGTCCCATTCCGTGGGATTGTGGTCCAAGACGATATCGATCCATCTACGGTGTTTAACATGCTGACGGAAGGCCTGGTACCCAAACACACAAGACACAAACAGCTTTCTCTCATTTCTTTATAAAGAATGATGGAAAAGTAGTTTTTAACACTTTAAACAAATAATTTATAATAATTTGTGATGATTTTTTCCCCTTTTCTTTATATTTATCTGTTTTTTTTTCATAATCAAAAAGTATTGCTGAATTTCTATGAAGCTAAAATATTTCAGCATTTTCAATCATACATTCCGTTTTTTTTTTTACCATAATCAATCTGCTCTTTGCAGGAAAAGTCAGGATTCAATTTGTTTTCTTCGAAAGAATACGGAGGAGAAGATCTGCTCTTCTCTGATTCCTCCACCATGTTTCTAGAACTGGAGTCAAATGACCCCATTAAGTGGATGGGTCCTGTCTATTACAACGCCATGAAAGCGATGGACTGTAAAGCAGAAGGTTAGTCTGTTTCTTTTTCTCAATGCCACCTGCTTTCTGTTTTCCCACCACCCACCCATCTGCCAACACAGACGTCCTTCGGTGGTGTGTGCTGTCCAGTGGCGAGCAGCAGAAATGTGCCG
This sequence comes from Tetraodon nigroviridis, assembly GCA_000180735.1. NCBI lineage: Eukaryota > Metazoa > Chordata > Actinopteri > Tetraodontiformes > Tetraodontidae > Tetraodon > Tetraodon nigroviridis. Next base: position 16,144 of record CAAE01013619.1, read on the forward strand.
ACATGGGCTCTGAATTCCAAAAGAAAGGCCTGACTCCGAGCATTAAGTGCATCTACGGGGACTCGGTGACCGACTGCATGCAAAAAATCAAGGTAAATTCCCATGTAAATTTAGGTTTCCAGTAGCTGTCTTACAGCAGCAAAACGTTTAAACCCCGTTTTTAATAAGAGAGTTGAGAGTCTCCTTAGGCACCATGACTTATATCTATATGTCCTAACTACAAGCCAGAAAATGCTCTTCCGCACTAAATTCTCACATTATTCTTGTGCCAATTGAACCTTTGTGTAGAACAAGGAGGCTGATGCCATCACTCTAGATGGTGGTTACATCTACACAGCAGGCAAGGAGTATGGCTTGGTTCCTGCTACAGGCGAGAGCTACACAGGTAAAGCTACACACACACACACACACACAAAAACACAGCCACTGGTTTTTAACCACAACCAACTGGTGTTAACTTTTCCTTTTCCAGAGGACCTTGATGGCTCTGTTTACTATGCGATTGCCGTGGTGAAAAAGAGCAACCAAGAGATCAGAACCCTTGAAGATCTGCGAGGCCGTAAATCGTGTCACACCGGGTACGGTCGCACGGCTGGATGGAACATTCCTGCAGCAGCGCTGATGGAGACAGGCCTGATCACACCTCAGAAGTGCCAGATACCCCAAGGTCTGCAGCTCGCTGCTGTGTGTGATGAGCCAACGGTCAAACCGTTGGAGGAATGTGACCTCAGACATCCTTTTTAATTTGCTGTTTCCCACAATGCTCAGCTGTGGGAGCATTCTTCTCGCAGAGCTGTGTGCCCGGAGCCAACCAACCTGGATTTCCCGCGAACCTGTGCGGTTTGTGTGTGGGGGACAGCGCAGGGCAGAATAAGTGTGAGAAGGGAAAGGACAGATATGATGGATACGACGGAGCCTTCAGGTAATAAAAGTTTGCAGTCCCCACCCCCTAGGAGGAATGTGACTGTGCCTGAACAGACTGTAAAACAAATTGTTAATATATCACAACACGTGCCTTTTCTAACATCATTTATACCATCACATCTGTGTATCTGCGAGGTTTTGGTAAAGCCAAACGTGTTATTTCCAGGTGTTTGGCAAAGGGAGATGGAGATGTGGCTTTCATCAAACACTCCACCGTTTTCCAAAACACTGATGGTGCGAAATCGAAATCTTCCTCTTTGAAGATTGCACAGGCCGAAGGAACTGGTTTTACTCTGACACTGTGCATCTGGACAGGTAACTCTGGCGAATCGTGGGCCACGGGCCTACAGTCGAAGGACTTTCAGCTGCTGTGTGCTCACGGCAGCCGGGCTGAGGTGACGCAGTACAGGTACTGTAATCTGGCAAGAGTTCCTTCACACGCGGTCATGGTTCGCCCCGACACCAACATCCATGCTGTCTACGGACTCCTGGACCGTGCCCAGGTAAGCCCTTTGCTAAAGTGTTCACCCTATTCCCACCTCAATTAAGATGAAACCCAACCAAAGAAAAAGTATCGATGTCAGATCTGCCATCATCAGTTGTTTGGTTTTAAAGCATATTGACCCTCTCGATATTTTCCTGTAGACATATTTTGGCAGCGACACAGCTCCTGGCTTCAGGATGTTTGACTCGCAGGGCTACGAGGGCACCGACCTGATCTTTAAAGACTCCACTGTTCGCCTCATTGGTGTTGGTGATAGAAAGACCTACCAGGAGTGGTTGGGCCAGGGATACATGGACTCACTGGTCCAGCTGGAGTGCAACTCATCATATGCAGGTAACAATAAAATGGCATAAAATCCAAAATTAATACAAGAGAACGTCTAGTCTGGATTTTTAATATAGAGGACACCATATCATACTTTGTTGGACTGTGTGGCTTTTTCTTATCATTTGTCTTCATCTCTTAGCCACTTCCTCCCTTGGCCTGATGCTGATCACTCTGTTCAGCTTCACCATCACCAACTTATGGATGTGAAGACACAAAACGACACGTTTCCGCTTCCGCCTTGTTTCAATTTTAATGCACACATCTTCAGCTTTTCTGCACAGATGGAATTTTTTATCGACTGAGTTTTATTTTGTTTTTTTTTAGAATTGCCTAATTTTTACCTAATTGTGTGTTAACATATGGGAGGATCTCATGATGAAACTGCCTTTGGATTGAAGCAGCACTGGTGTTGAAGCAGCTAAAGCAGGTCTCTTTTTTTTTTCCAGAGATTTTTAAAAAAGAATTTTAAGAAATGGTGTCACTGCCACTTTGTTTACTGAAGGTGTGCTGCCATATCAGTGTGTATGCTGCCACCGGTTACATTGTTTGAGTGGACAGAACATCCCTATTTCTAGAAAAAAGGGAAATATTCCTATTTTGACCCCAAATATGAGTCGCAAATGCAGATCTACAACTTTGCAAAAAATTTTACAAATGTTTATTTAATTTAGACATCATTATTGTTCCATACTGGTGCCAGCTGGTATGTTTAAAATGTGTCTACAATAAGCTAATTCCATATCATTGCCTGCACTGATGCTTCCACTGAGAGCTCTGCTGAGGATTCTGTGAAAACGAGTGAGTGGGTGTTTGTCCAAAGGCTGTTTTCTTAATGTATTCTCTTCAAACAGGTCCAAATATTTTAAATCGATTTTATTTTGAAATAATCCAGTTGAATTTGTTATTATTAAATTGCTGCCTTTTTCACTGATGCAGTTTAACATGATTTAGCATTTTAATGTCTGTATTTGGACGCAGAGATGATGAGTGAAAACCAGACTGATTTGGGGAGAATATAAAGAAAACCTCCTGTGGTTTCTATCAGGCTGTTTTTGTCTGTGTCATCTTGGACAAGGTGCTGGATTGTTGATTATTCATGATGTGATACAATCTGGAACTTCATGTCTTACCTAAAAAGCTCACTCCCTACCGGTGTCCTGCTCTCATTTCCTTCTTCTATTATTTGCCAGTTAACATGTATAATTTTATTTTCCTGTTTAAAGATTTATTTTTATATGAAGGTCGAATGCCATATCAGTGTATATGCATTGGTCATACTGTCAGAAATGGATGTCTCCTCTGCCTCTTGTCAAAGATTTATTTCCATGTGGAATAATGTAACACGACTAATATTTAGTTGCCAGGCCAGTGAGTCTGCATAAGTATTACTACAAAAAAAAGTTATTTTTCTTGCTTATGAATTAAAGCAATACAGAGCAAACTACTTGGCTGCGTTTTTTTCCCCCAAACCTAATATTATGGATTTAAATCAAGATATAAAGAGGTATATTTAAAAAAAAAAAATACCTTTTTTCTCTTAAAACACAACAAAGAGCTGCTGGAAAACAATTTTGTTGTGAAACTTGAATGCTTTAATTTAGATTTTTGGTGACAGAAGTTTTGGATCGATGAGAAGGTCAGATTATGGGTTTTTTAACTAAAAATTCAGTTGTGATCTCCTTTCTGAATTTTTAACCTGATCTACAACTTAAGCTTTGTTTAAGCGTCAGCTAATCTATGTGCCCAAAATTTACAATAAATAGAAATCCTCTTACACAAGTAGTCTGAATTACAATTCAAATAAGCTAATCAATGTGAGCAAAACAGCATTTATTTTTGATGTGTGCACATGGATGTTCATTTCTGAGGATAGACAAAAAATTGTAATGACGATTTGTAATTACATGTGACCATTATCAGAAACATTTTGAAAAATGTTGTGCTACCAATCACACCTTTGTGTACACATAAACACAATAAAATAAAGCTCCAAGAGATTCTTACATCAACCAGTGAAAGCACCGTGTTTGCAGATGGATCCAAACACAACTAGATTCCAGTGACTTTAATGTCCTCCAGCCAGGAAAATCTATGCTCTTTTACTTCTTTATCTGTCTTGAACCATCCTTCCATCCATCTTTCACTTCATTCACAAACGTGTCTCTGACCCTCCGGAGGCGGCCGCCCATCTCCCCCAGGTCACCGGGCACTTTCCCAGCCTCCTCCCGGACCTGCCGGAGCGTCTGGGACCGCAGTGCCCGCTGCGAGGCGTCCCGACCGGCTATCTGAGCCTTGGTGAGGGCGTAAGCGGTGATCTGGGCCGCTCTGCGAATCGGACGAGACTCTGCCAACTTCTCGACGACTCGGAGGTTGTTAATAAGGTTAAAAATCAAACGAGACAACATTGTGTCGCCTTTACTCGGGACTCACACAGACAACTCTAGCAGCTAGCGGTCCTGAGTGTCCTGTAAATACATGAAAGTTCACCATCGGTAAGCCATATATGAGTGAATTAGAGTACCGCGTCTTAAAGTAATTTTAAATAAAATTTAAAAGACTCACATAACGCCAACTAGGTGACCGCTGGCTTTCCGTGATGGCGTAACACGCCGCTAGCGTTAGCTTCGCATTTTACCTTTCCTGCACAGCAGCAGCTTAACGCACACTGCTGCCGCCTACTGGCCTGGGTGTGATCCATTATTTTTAAGGTAAATGAAAAACCAACAAAAACTAAAAAAAAAATCGGTAGAGCAGGTTCGAAAGGTATTCGAAATTGACTTAAGGTAAAAACAACAACCCCCCAAAAACAAACTTTTAGACTTTTTGGATGTTTTTTGGTAACGCGAACTGGTGATGTACATCCGGGTACTTTCACTGTAGTTCCGGATTCACGTCGTGGAATCTTTGGTACCTAATTCAGCTATTAAGACATCTGTTCGTAGAACACGGGCTTCTTTATTGAAACGGTTAGGTAGCACATCATTAATAGGCCGCAGCAATGCGTATTTTGGTTTTACTTTTTGTGGCCGTCCTGTCGCTATGCGCAGTGACGGTAAACGGAGCCGAGAAAAAGAAGCTGCAGATCGGCATTAAAAAGCGGGTGGATAATTGTCCCATCAAGTCGCGTAAAGGGGACGTGTTAAATATGCACTACACTGGCAAACTGGAGGACGGCACCGAGTTTGATAGCAGTATCCCCCGCGACAGACCGTTTACGTTCACCCTTGGCACCGGTCAGGTGATCAAAGGCTGGGACCAGGGCCTGCTGGGGATGTGTGAGGGCGAGAAGAGGAAGCTGGTCATCCCCGCTGATCTAGGCTACGGAGACCGCGGAGCCCCTCCAAAGATTCCCGGAGGAGCCACGCTCATTTTCGAAGTAGAGCTCCTGAGTATAGAAAGGAGGTCTGAGCTTTGATGAAGGCAGAGTGCCGAGAAATACCACTTCCAAATCGTAAGTTTGCACATTGATTACCTTTCGATGCATGTCTAATCTCCGTGTTGGAGGGTGATTCTGATTAATATTGCTCTACAAAAAAATTACCATTCATTGCTGACGTATATTTTAAAGGATACATCTATCTGGGAAATTACAATATCTTTGTGGAAGTGTTTTTTTTTTTACACACCTCCATTGTTGACTTGCATGAATGACTATCTCCACAGTGTTAATTAAGTTTATTTGTAAATTTCTTTTAGGTTCAAGGAGCTGCTGCAGCGCCGAGGAACTATCTGACCTCTGATGAATACTACATGGATAACTGAAAGCAAAGATGACAGTCCCATTAAAGAAACTCTTGTTTAAACTGGAAATTCTGGTTATGTTGTACTGAACACCTGACTGTCTACCAGTAGGCTGCAAAGACCAATATTTTGTACTTTGTCTTTCTGGTAACACTATGACCTGCTGTTTGTCCCCAAATTTCTACTGTCATAATTTTCGTTCATTTCTTTTGTTCACACAAAATGTGTAGTTTGTTGGTCATGTCAGAGGGCTCTGTTGTAATTTTTCTAAAATAAATTTCAAATTTTGAACATAAGATTTTGCAAAGTCTATATTTAGCACAAAAATATTTCACCAACTATATCTCCTAACCTCCAATTCTGCAGATTCCTAAAGAAGAATTGTAAAGCGTTACAAGGGACAATATGGTAATAGGGTAATTTTATGTGTCATCGTGGTTAAATTAAAAAAGGTCAACTACTTGACACGTTTTCATTTTTAAAATTTCAAACGTTGAGAGACGTAAAGCGTATAAAAACATCTTGAATGAAGGTAGCACTTTTTCTATTATAATAAGTTTGTACAAATCACAATTGATGCGAAAATCACCGTGTTTCTGATAAAATAAAATGCGTTTTTAAAAAGGCACGTTTAATTACAAAGCACGTTTTTCACCCGGGCTTCTTTAAAAGTGGGACCGAGGACCCGGAAGTACAGATGAATTTCGGCTAAATTTATGCCTCGCTAGTCTGCGATTGTTTTTCTCCACAATGTCTGCAACACTAAACGCGTTGTCTAGTGATTCTTATATTGATATTAGTCAGTATAGAGACCAGCATTTTAAGGTAAGTTATTACATCATTTTAAATAATTTTTTAAAAAGTAGATTCCGGCACTTTATTTTTGTCTCGCTTACGTTCAACAAATGACAGGAAACGGGATGCTCCGTTTAAAGATCAGATTTTAAAATTTGCACTCAGAATTTATTAGAAACGCTTAAAATGTGTAGGACATTTGATGTAAGGATGCTCTTTTAACGTTAAACTAACGAACTTTTTGAAATGATGATAACAAATACCGATGTATAGCTAGAAACGTATGAGAGGATAACTAATACTAATGTATAGCTATAAATGTATAACTATATTGCATGTGTTAGACATATCTTTTGTGTTTTCAGGGAAAATGTTCTGAGCAAGAGAAACTACTGAAGACGACACACACTTTATACGTGGGAAATCTTTCTTTCTACACCACGGAGGAGCAGGTAGGTGGTCTTTCAGGCCAATTTGATCATCTTTGCAACTACTAGATGAATCTTTTGATATGTTTACAATAACTAATGGGCTGTACGTTGTTTTTGAAGGCCTATATGTTGTCATTTTTAAACCGGTATCTAGGTGCATGAGCTGTTTTCAAAAAGCGGAGATGTGAAGCGAATCATCATCGGTCTGGATAAAGTCAAGAAGACAGCCTGTGGCTTTTGTTTTGTCGAGTATCCTCTCTTTCTTTCTCTCAATATTTGCCAAGCATATTTGGCGCTCCTAGAATTAGATTTTGTGCAGTAGCATGAGATGTGTTTGTCAGGCCTTAACCCCTGGTGCACCAGATATTACACCCGAGCCGGTGCAGAAAACGCCATGCGCTTCCTTAACGGTACACGACTAGATGATCGGATCATCAGGACAGACTGGGATGCTGGGTTCAAGGAAGGACGACAGTATGGTCGTGGCAAATCCGGGGGTCAGGTAAGGACACCCACCTGTCAGTGGGTTGTTTTTTTAACTAATGGATGGCGTGTCCTTTGTGGTCTTGGTCCGGGTGTAGGTGAGAGATGAGTACCGGCAGGACTACGACCCAGCCAGAGGTGGATACGGTAAACTGGCTCAGCAGCATCGTTCAACAGAAGCACGGAACAGTTTTTAATCTGAGCTTCACTGCCGTCGTCTGTGTGGACTACACAGCCGTGCTCCCAGCCGTTCTACATCGGTGCTCCAGCCTGCTGCCGCAGATTGTTCGTCGCTCAATTATGTTTTTTTTCTGCCTTCCCAAACTTTGACTGATGGTATGAAATGTTCTTTCTAAATACCAGTTGGAATTAGTTTTTGCAATGGATAGCTACAAGTGTTTTATCTTAATACTTTTGAAATGAATTTATGTCCTTAAACCAAACATAATTTTCAAATAAATGTTTTTTTCTTTGACATTGTCTTATTTAGTATTTATTTATGAGATATATTGCTAAATTTATTTGTAATCGATCATTTGCCATTGAGTCTTTGGGCACTGACTAATGTACATTTTCTATACAGAAATGGATACTATATCATAAATATGCATTGCAGTATGTAAACTATGTCCTAAGGTCTGCATTATACAATTAGTTATAGGTTTGGTGCACCTAAAAAATCTTGGGTCTGTCTTAATGGCTAATTTTCCAATCATATTCTTTTATAGCAGGTTTGTAATTTAATAGCAACAACCAGTGTTCGATCCAGAAGTAGTTTGGCCAGTTTATGTCTGAATGAAACAGATGCCATCATCGCTGTCATATTTGTACAAATATATTTCAATGAAAAGTACTTGGGAATATTGCATTAAAGTAGATCCAGGATGTGTCGAGCTATGATTTGTTTTGGAAGGTTTTCCAGGATAGACCCAAGAGGGCAGGCGGGAAGTCAGCTGTAGTACAGATAAGAGTCCACAAGGTGGCGGAAGAGGACAGATACGGAAAGAACAGCCCTATCCTCTTTTTTATTTATTTATTTTTAATTCCGAGTTTGAACTTCATTTAAAGGCGAAAGCAGTGATAAATGCTGGAGTCTGATTCCTGTGCAAATCCCTCCGATCTCTGTCAAGACGGCGACATCTTCACCTCGGTTTTATTTACCTGAGGGTGAGGGGAGCGTTGGCAACAGCTCCTGATGGGATTGGAAAAAGATTTCCTCTCTTCCCGAACACCACAGAGAATCAGCCCATAAAGCTTTAGTCCTCTCTTTGTGTCCCTTTGAGAAAGAGAATCCAGAGCTTTGTCCATTTTCATGGATCTACAGAAGAAGTTCAGATCACATTAGCCGTTATCGTTGGGTTCAAAGAAGTCAGGTTCAAGTAAGGTTAAGTGAGAATGAGAGCAGCCAGAGGCCACTCATGCAATTTCTCTGATATTAATCTGATGAAGGGCTGTAGAAATATGGCAGCGAGGATCAAAACCTTTTCTGTCTCAGTCCAAGTATTCCGAAAATACAGTTTGACAGGGAGTCACTTCTTAGTTCACTGGTTATCATCTTAAAGTCTGGTCATTTAAGATTCCTCCGTGCTCATCTGATCTTCCACTTAGATACTGGGTAGTAATTTCATTATAACCCAACCTTAAAGCGGATTCTTTCCTCATGTCCTGCCCTTCACTCATGTATGTAAGTAATCTAAATGGGTACGTTTGTTGTTAATATACACCGCGGCCATGATCCTGCCTAAGTTCACAATTTATGTTTGGTAAAAGTTCAAACTGGTCAGGAGAGTTTGTATTCGTCTGAAGACTCGTGTTGAATTGATGGAGTCACAGTGGGAGAGTGATGCTCAGAGAAGTGATGTGAATTTCAGACACACGTTAGAAGAATCTCTGATGTAGAGCTCGGTTCGTCCTGACATCGCGCACGGCGTCAGGACGAACCTCGGTGTCCGTAGAAGAGAAGAGTGCCTGGCAGGAAGTTAGACGATGACTAAACATGCAGAATCTGTGTTAATGTGGAAGATCTCGTTACGGCGAAGGCTTTCGCTCCTCTGTGACGCTTCGGTTGAAACACTCCTCTGAAGAGCTGCAGCCGCGCCGCGTGAGTGCTAAGCTAGCAAAACACTTGGCAGCCAAAGGGGAAGTGTTTGAGGGTAATGAGGCACTTTTGTGCTCCTCTCAGGCAAAATCGGAGGTTGTTGCTGAAGACCTCAACTGAGAGGAAAACTGGATCCGGCAGCTGGCGTCAAAGCTTAAAAGGCCTGTCCTTCCACGCTCTTGTACAGCGTTTCATCATCTGGGCTTTTATTCACAGAGCACTATCGCATGCACCGCGGTGACATGACGCGAGGAACGCATCGGTGAAAGCGACGCCAATGACACCAATATCCGAGAACATCCATCAGGGAACTTTCAAACGTGGACAGATGCACGGTTGCCTTTCTTTCTTTCTTTTTTTTTTTTCACTGTGTCGCAGAAGCCTTTAGCACAGACAACACTGGACTGGAATCAAAGAGAGCGATCGCTGTAAAGGAGTGCGAGAAGAAAATAGAACGGGTGGGAGTGTTGAGTAGGAGAGGATGAGGAGGGAAATAAATCACATTCCAAGGGAAAAACCTCATTTGGTTACAAGAACGTTGCCCGAGGTAACGCTAAATGTATTAAGAGCAAACGGTGTTCTCGCTGAGGGTAACTGGGGAGTAACGCGATTAGGAGCGACTAATTGTCAGAATTTATTTCCCTTTACAGCCTTAATTGTGGTATTTTCCAGTATCCCGCACAGAAAGCATGCCATGCCTGTCAGGCCCTCTCTTCTTACATGTCAATTATTCACATGTGATTATTCACTTGGAATTCAGATTCTTGAAAGACGCTACCTTGATTTTTCATGTAGCGATCTCAGATTTTAATTTTCGCTGACAGCAACATTTAGCAGCTAATTGCAGGCTAAGTGTAGGTACTCTTACTTAAATCTGTTTATTTTATGGCGACGTTTCGCTTCTTTCGCCACCTAGTATTTGCCAGGCAGACAGCAAATCCAGAAGTGTCCCAAAAGAGAATGATGGGAGATAAAAGGGGTTGTCTGCTCCGACAGCAGCTCCCAGCCCGGTTGCAGCCGAGAGAACCCGTCTTTCACAGCCGCTGGACTGGTGAAGCTGGCAGGTCAAAGCCCCTGGCGGCCCTCTCAGTGGGGGGGCCGCGCCACCAGCCCTAATATCATGCTCCACAACGCGCTCGATACACCGAAGCCTTCTGGAAAGCTTCAGCTTCTCGGCAGAAGCTGCAGCACAGACGTTCCTCCTGCTGCCTCGCTGAAGACCAGCGTCAGCCGAGGGAGCAGGAAATCTGGTTCCGACCTGCACGCGCGCTCTTTTCTCAGCTCCTTATCAAACATGTAGTTGAACACCTGAACAGTTTAGTTCTGGTCGTTCTTGGACCAGCAGCTTGTTCATTGTGTTTCTTCTGTGGTGACTTTGAGGTCGTTCTTCCTGCAGCAACCACACTTCTGCTGTGATGCTGGGATATTGTCTGGGCTTTATTATTAATATTATTTTTGTGCTCGCGAACTTGTGCTATTGATTAAATACTGCTGCATGATCCTGGTGAGCTTAGTAGTGGTTTTTTTTCTTCTTCTTTTGTTTTTTTTGCCTTGCATATTCACCTTAAATCTACTTTTGATCTTCCTATTTTATACAATCACCATTAGTTTTGTTCCTTGAAATACTGTTAGCTAAATCTGGGTTGATACTAAATTATACAATTAGAATATGAATAAAAAGGCAGGTGAACTTCCTGTTGGAATATATGTGTATATCAGAAACCAGCCACTGAGCTCACCAGCATCACGAGCCAAGAATAGCAAACATGTTATTAATACCAGCTGCAGGGAAGGAGGACTGGTGTCTGTAGGAATCACCACATCTGCCCCATCAACCGTCCCAGGAGGAGAGGCAGTCGTTAAAATGTACAGATGACACCACAACAACCGAGCGCACAACTGCTCTTCCTGATATTAGTTCTTATCATGGATCTTTTGGGGAAAGAGACGACTCGCGTTTGTGACGGTATCGATCAGAAATGCTTCCAATCAGCCGCTCAGACACACTAGCCTCATCACCGCGAACAGCCAGCATTATTATACAAAAAAGACACGTGGAAATCAATAAAAAAAGCCAGCCGAACAGAAGCTCAAAGAAGGATTTTCACAGGAAGTCAGTCACAAGAAGAGAGGTGTTGTTTGTAAATCTGCAGTATTAAAATGTTTTAGATCAGCCAGAGGAAACATGAATACTGATGCAGGGTTTTTTTTCCCTCGACTGTTGTTTTTCTCTCCACTTTTCTGACCTTGCGTTATTAATCTAGTCTCAAAACTCACACCTTGAGGCTGTGTTTGTTTTCATTACAGGGGTGAGCGGACTGAGACAAAAGGCCGCGCTCAGACTACAGACAAAATCCCCACAATCCCACTGGTCCCCGCTTTAATGGACACCAGTGACAGTACAGTGGAGGGGAAGGAAGCGCATTCAGTGTGCTCGAGTTAAGCAAGCTGCACTCCAGATATTTCTCTCACTTCTTGCCAAATTTACAATGGAAGTCATCTATTCAAATTAATCATAAGTAGAAGAAATAGCAAGGAAAGGAGGAAAAAAAACGACAAGAAGGAAAAGCCGAGCCCAGGGGAGCTGTTGTTGCTGCAGACCCGGTGGTGTGAAGCCCGATGCAGCCTTTAAACCAACCGATGCGGCGCAGGGGCAGGTTCTGTGCTGCTGGAGGAATTCTGCAGCTGTGGGCACGCCGGTCTGCACCTTCACCCCGTTGTTGGGATCACAATATCCAAGCTGAACATAAGGTCATTATTTTCAGCCAACTCCACAGAGGCTTTCGCATAATACGCTGGTACGGGCTAATAGCGGGTGGTGATGAAGTAAATATAGTGGACACCACCTCACGTTGTACCAGTGGATGTGTCATAAACCTGCTCAGAGGGTTTTCTTTGGATTCAAATGCACTCTCAGATGGAGCTGCACACTCGTGTCCTGTCAAAACGATTAGGTGAATATGCATTTTTAAACCCTTTTACAGATTCTGGGTTCCTCGAACATTTTGAAACAGATTTAATTTGATAAGGAAAATAGAAAAGGCAAATGAAAAGGAATCTCGTTTGTATTCAAAGCAGAATGGGAATATTTACAAGAAACGTTGGAATAAACAAGCCGTTTGGCTGAGATGACAAAATACAATTTCACGATGTTGGAGAAAACATTTTCCTCACAACGGCGCCGCAGGATGGTTCCACATTTCATCTGATGTGTTGGACGTGGCAAGAAATGATGAAGGAAATTGAGTCAATCCAGGTTTCAGGACTGTTCACTAAAGGTTTGAAAGAGCATTATTTTACCTGAACACCTCAATGCCATCAGGACACGGATGGATTGATGGATGGATCAATGGATGAAGAATGGATGGATATAGTCAGACCTGCTTTTATAACTACACCAATTTATACTCAGTGTGCAAAACAACTTTTTTGGCACCAGCCTCCTGAAAAACAGGTGGACCGGAACCCTCCTTCACGGGGCGCCAGCATGTGCCTTTCTCCCACCGGGAATCCCAGCTATCACTCCTTATTGTGCCTGCTCTGTTGAATATGATCACGCAGCAGTTTCATCAGCGCTGGCAGCGCACCGCATCGGCCGGGAAATGAGCATGCAGCCGTGCAGCTCATCCTGGCACAACACTAAGGCCTTGTTAGTGCTCATTTGAGGCGTGCAGAGGAGCAGGAAATGGAGCCTTGACAGGTGGATTTATGCCAAAAAGGAAAAAGACTCTTTGCATTTTCATATGCAAATTTTAGCGACGTCTCTGCGCTATGCTAATGCTAATCTAGCTGTGGTGAGAGTGTCACGGGCTGCCGAACTTTGAAATGTAAAATGTAAAACAAAATGTTCAGTTCTAGATCAAAATGTCATCCCACCGTTTACTCACGGGTTTTAATTTCTTTTACTTTTTTTTCTTTTTTACACTTAATACTTTTTGGTTTTGTGACCTTTAACTGTGTTGCATCCTTCAAAAACTTTCCCCATTTTTATAATTATCACTTCATTTTCATTTCATTTCTTACTGTCTGGATGTTTGCAATGTTTTAATTTTTTTTTTTTTTTTTATATATTTGGATTCTGATTTCCAGGTAATTTTTTTGATTCCAATTTTGCTTCTTCCTTCAAGGTTTCCTAGTCTCTAATCTGAAGGGTTTTAGGAGACAATGCATGCAAAAAATATCTTTTTTTTTTTGAGACAAGTTGACAGGTTTCATTTGTCAGAAGGTTTTCTTTAGTTGTCTGAGCTTATCTTGGCTCAGGTGTCCAGGGATCAAAACTACCTTCTGTTTCTGTCCTTCAGGCTGCTGTTTTGTCGCTGCAATATGAGTTTTCAGTAATGGCAGAGGAGCTTCGACTAAAGAACTTCAAAGACTAAGACAGACAGACAGACAGACAGTCAGTCAGTCATCATCTGTCATCACATCTGTCGCAGGGTGATAAAAAGTGAAACCTTTTCAAAAAGTTGCTGCAGAATTTGATGAGATTTTAGAGAAACATGATTTGATTTGATTTTTTTTTAAATAAAGATGCAACAGATGATGCGAAGATGCTGATAACGCAACAACCACACTTGGTGCAGATAACTATGTCTGCAAGACAGCCAATTAGATGTTAAAATGATTTTAATGTTGGGCAAACATGCATGAATGGGATCATCTGACATGTATTCATGTATGTGTGCACAGTCAGACATCGCGTATTAAAAATGCTTTAAATGATTGTAATCTGAAGCTGGGAATGAATGCTAAGAAACATGTTTAAGGCAAAACCATGTTCTTAGACAGCTCTTGTTTTCAAGATTGAATTCAGAACTTGCCCTCAGTTCCCTAATCTTAAACATGAACCTAAAGTTGGTGGCTTTTCCCCAAAACGGGTTCAGAATATGAAATCATTCAAAGAATGGAGCCTAAATCCTCTCTGGAGTTTTACCAGCAAAAGAAGGGGGGAAAAAAAATAAATAAATGCACCTGCAAAAAAATCTAGTTATATTGTTCAGCTTATTTGTGTTATTGCATTTTGAGTTTCCGCCAAAACTGCGTTGAACCCACAGATGTATGAAAATATTCATCTCACTTCCATCAAGTCAGCGAGGGATAGAAGGGCTGCGCTCGGACCCTCGGTCCCCCAGCTTCCCTCCTCCCTCCCTCCCTCCGCGGTACACATGCATCACTTGTAGGAGGGCAGGCGGCGTGAGAGCAGCAGACGACCCCCCTTCGCACCGTCAGCAGGTAGCGGCTGCAGCGCACCGGAGCGCAGAGCTGGAGGAGAGTCGGCAAGAACATCGGTTCCAAGAGGAGAGGAGAGGAGAAGAGCAGGAGGTGGAAGGAGGGACTGTTTCCTCAAAGGCGGGATTATAATTCTGCAGCATCCCGGGTTTCAGCATGCCGTCACGGGGTGAGCGAGTGGCGGGGATGACTGCGCTGGTCGCGGCGCTGCTGCTCGGTTCCTGCGGGACAGGTGGGAAAGGTGAGCGCTTCCAGCGGCCGGAGCAGGTTTTCCGACAAAAAAAAAAAAAAAAAAAAAAAAGGGCAGCGCGACGTCTGCCTGTCCACCGGGATGTTACCGATTCCCAAATTCACTTGTTTGATTCATGGATGCGAGGCAGACTTTTTGTTTTACGGGAAAAAACAAAACAAAACGAGGAGAGTTAATCACGTGACATGTGTCAGATACATTTGTTATTAATTAAATTACACTTTTTTTGTAAAGAAAGGAGACTTAAACCTGAGAAGTGAAATCAATTTAACCTATTACCTAAATAAATGTTTGGCTTCATGATACTAATGTTGGGAAATGTTAAAATATATAGTACTAAAACAGTAGATTTAAGTTGTTTTTTTCCTGTTAAATGTTTTATTAATGCTAATGTATATTTATTACCACAAATCAAAGTGCAGAAAACCATAAAACAGTTCTAAACCTGGTTGCTGGGGCATTCTTTTTCTGAAAATGGAGGATTAAAATAGTTTGAAAAAAATTATGGATAGAAAAATAAAGATTGGGGAAGGAAAGAGTGAATGGAAATTAGGGAAAGAAGTAAAGGGAGGTTTTTTTATTGGGGGAATAGTTTGTATAATTGTGAGGTTAGGTGTTGTATATTGTAATTTGGTGTTTTTGGTAGTTTTGACTTGGATATGGGTATTTGGGGAGAAGGGCAGCAAAAGACGGGGGGAAAAAAAATAAATAAATGCACCTGCAAAAAAATCTAGTTATATTGTTCAGCTTATTTGTGTTATTGCATTTTGAGTTTCCGCCAAAACTGCGTTGAACCCACAGATGTATGAAAATATTCATCTCACTTCCATCAAGTCAGCGAGGGATAGAAGGGCTGCGCTCGGACCCTCGGTCCCCCAGCTTCCCTCCTCCCTCCCTCCCTCCGCGGTACACATGCATCACTTGTAGGAGGGCAGGCGGCGTGAGAGCAGCAGACGACCCCCCTTCGCACCGTCAGCAGGTAGCGGCTGCAGCGCACCGGAGCGCAGAGCTGGAGGAGAGTCGGCAAGAACATCGGTTCTCAAGAGGAGAGGAGAGGAGAGGAGAAGAGCAGGAGGTGGAAGGAGGGACTGTTTCCTCAAAGGCGGGATTATAATTCTGCAGCATCCCGGGTTTCAGCATGCCGTCACGGGGTGAGCGAGTGGCGGGGATGACTGCGCTGGTCGCGGCGCTGCTGCTCGGTTCCTGCGGGACAGGTGGGAAAGGTGAGCGCTTCCAGCGGCCGGAGCAGGTTTTCCGACAAAAAAAAAAAAAAGAAAAGGGCAGCGCGACGTCTGCCTGTCCACCGGGATGTTACCGATTCCCAAATTCACTTGTTTGATTCATGGATGCGAGGCAGACTTTTTGTTTTACGGGAAAAAACAAAACAAAACGAGGAGAGTTAATCACGTGACATGTGTCAGATACATTTGTTATTAATTAAATTACACTTTTTTTGTAAAGAAAGGAGACTTAAACCTGAGAAGTGAAATCAATTTAACCTATTACCTAAATAAATGTTTGGCTTCATGATACTAATGTTGGGAAATGTTAAAATATATAGTACTAAAACAGTAGATTTAAGTTGTTTTTTTCCTGTTAAATGTTTTATTAATGCTAATGTATATTTATTACCACAAATCAAAGTGCAGAAAACCATAAAACAGTTCTAAACCTGGTTGCTGGGGCATTCTTTTTCTGAAAATGGCATCAAGCTGAATCTGTCAGCGATTAATGAATGCACTGTAGCTGGGTCTCTTTTTCTTCTACAAAAATCAACCAATGTGACTCCACCCGTAGTTAAATATCAAAAATATCACTCATGTATACCAGCAAACTCCAATAATATTCCACATTTTATATATCATGACTCAGTGTTTGCTTTTTCCTCTGTAAAATAATGCAATAATGCTGAAGTATAGCAAAAAAAAAAAAAAGCTTTAGCAGCTGTGTGTAATATAGCCACTTGTTAACAGGGGGTGCTGCAGCACCCTCAGTTATTATACGCATTTAGATCAACTTTCAACTGACTCATCATAAAAGCTGTTGTGCTGTAATACATAATCATTTAAAAATGTAATAAAATTAGAACTTTTAATAAATTTAAAATGACCAGTTTAGGTCCTGAGTTTCTTGCTGGAAAAAGTGGTGACTTTTGAGGATTCACTGCTGGCATGTTTTAAGAGACAGCTAGTCCCTCAAGTAGCGTTCCCATTTTAGCATTTCCAACATTTGATGTTTTCTCGTGAGAGCAGGAGAGAAGGAAGGAGCCGGTGGTCTGTCCACGGAGATGAAAAGAGCTGCACAGGAGGATGCAACCGTTTCAGCTCCCGTTTTAGACTATAGCAAAGATCTTTGCAATTGTTATCTTGTTTAAGTTCGAAAGTGACAAAAAGACTAAAAATGTATCTTTGGGACAGAATTTGCAATGCAACAAGTCTAAAACGGGAGAACTTGTATTCCCATGTGTTGTGAATGAATTGTTGCTTTCATCTCGGCAATGAACAGAAACTGTTATATCCTGACGACTTGTAATTAATTTTAAACTCTATCTTTCTGCTGAGACTGTAAAAATAGTATTGGTAAGCTTCAATCGTCCTATTCCTGATAGTGCAGCAATCCAAAAGAGCACTTTAGGTTGGTGGCATATTTCCAAACCCACCCTTCCGGCACCAGTGGAGGACAGACACCCGGAATGGAAGCTGCCTGCAGCTCAAATGATTGTTTGTGAGGATATCAGCTGTGGAGTAATAGCGTGGACTAAAACTGACCCACACTTCCAGCTGAAATTGGGACAATTTCTGCTTGGCCTCTGATATGACAAACTCCTCAGTGATACAGTGAATTTTTCCCCCCCTCCAGTCTTTATGTATCAGCCAGAACCTTTATGAAAACTTAATGACCTGATTCAGGTCCAGACGACGCTGTGGGTAAAAAGGCATGAGTGGATCTCTCCTGTTATTACCGCCCCTCTCTTCACATATTCTCCATTAGTTTGTCCTTTGTCCCCTTTTCCATATTTCCACATCCATTCTTCCACTTCAACATCTTTCATTATGATCCTCCCTTGAGTGTTTTTGGCCTATTCCAACAGCTCCGTCGGCCACTTCAACCTATCGGTTCCGTGTCAGAGAGCCGTCTCATTATTACCGATCAATTTCAACTCAACTCCAGTAAAGACTTTTTTTAACATTTACTAAACCAAGACAACAACATGGTACAAGTACATTGTTAGCGTTTTAGGTTTTGCATATATATTTGTGTTATCCAGTTGTGTGTTAGCTACGAGACGGACAGGAGCCACTTCAGTTTGTCCTACACACCAGCGCTGTACCATGACCATCACCACTGACAAGGTCTGTGGCAGATACTTTTGTTTTTACCCTTTTAAATGAGGGAATTGGACATTTATTCTTAAGGCATTCCAATTTTCCTTTGGATTTTAGTTCATATTTTGTTTATTTCACTAGTGGAGACCACAGCAATTACAAGAGCGTTACATGTCCCCCGAGCCTCCATTGCAGGTCTGATTGTTTACTACGAGTTAGGGGAGAAGCATAATGCTGCAATCATTTAAACCTAAAATCATCTCTTGATTTTTGGTGCCAGATGTAAAATAAATAGGTATGAGATGTGGACTGAAGCCAGCACAGCGCCATCAGAATTCATTACTTCCTGCCAGTTGGTGGTTTGCATGGAGAGAGCATAAACTTTTGAATAAAACCTGTGAATTTGCTGTGAATATGTACATTTGATATGATATGAACATTTTCTCTGCCATACATAAAACCCCCCCTCTGAGGATTTTATTATGCATTGCTCTCAATTTAGCATCATTTTAAAGAACCTAAGTCTGCAGAACTGTGTGCACTTCTGAACAGAGCACGGTTGCCACAGCAATAGCCTCAAGCTGCTGGTGATTAATTTATAGTTAATAATCTGGTGACAAAGAACCTGGTGATAAAAGTGACAGAACTGCGGTCCCTCCCACATGCCTCTGTGACCTGTGGGGTTTTGTACTTGCTCAAGGCCAACTCACCACTTAGACCAGACCCATTCATCAACTGGCCATGTCTTTACACCATTTCAGTTCAACTTTAGTTGCGCATCTGTTGCAGTCAGAATTGAGCCTGTTGGAGTAGTTCTAGGCCTAAACATCAGAGTCTTTATTGAGGCCACTAGTCACTGAACATTAAATTTCTGTAGCTGCTGGCATTGTAAGTAGCGTTAATTTAAAAAAGACTGCTAAAAATCTCAGAAAACTAAGTGAAGGAAAAACAAAATAAAAGCACAACATCATTTCACAAGAATGCAGTTATTTTCTGAATCTTAGAGCCACAGATGTGCTCCCCATTAACCAGTTCCTAGCTTGCGGTGCACTTTAAATGATGACGTTTCCACATGGCTTGACCAATTTAACCAGCAAAATCAAATCATTTTAAAAGCAGAAGCTTAAAAGTAACACGGTTTGCCAAAAAAAGAGATGTTTGAGCACACAGGTGCTTGATCACAGATTCAGAGCTCAATTCAAACCAGGGCTTTTAACAATAATTAGAAAAAAGGGTCGATAATTAGTGTCTAATTAGGATTATTTCTTGGGTGGTACGCTGGTGTTAGTGTAAATGGTGTGTTGTCCGCTAAATGGATGGTTAACGGTTTCTGAAGGCATACACACTCTGTCACTGGTCCACCACTCACACATTAGTACCTAGGGTGAATTTAGTAAGCTGCTTTGCAGGTCCTTGGACTGCAGGGTAAAACCACAGTATCGGAGGAAAACTCCAAAAAACACAGAAGGAAGGACACTCAGCCAGAATCCAAATTCCCCACTTTCTTGCTGTGATTGTGCAAACCGCTCTACCTCAACGCCATCAAACCGGAAGAATGCCGAGCTCAAAAGTTATTATTTCTCCTCATGTAAAAGGGCAGATGAGAATGAAAGGAGAACCAAACAACCGCAGAAACAGTCAGGAGAACAAGAAATGTTGAGTTGACAAAAAACAGAGTAGCGCTGGATTTCGGTTCACTGCTCAGTATGGACACTCACTATTCATGCCCTTCGTGTTTAAGCCATGCAGTGACACTCCCAACTACTTCTCTCATTTCACCCATCAGTGGGTTTCCTTTTCTTTCTTCTCGTGTGTGTGTTTCAGATTCACAGTCGTGACTCTCCCCATCTCACCTTCACACTGCTGTAGGTCTGAGGTGCAGAGCAGTACAGAAAAGTTTCAGAAATAATTGATTCGTTTTCTGGAAAACAGTTAATTTTTGTGCAACATACACGAAACTTGACACAAGATCTATGGGTAAGATCAAAAGGCAAAATCCAAGCAGAACATCATCAAAATTTAATCATCTGTTTCTTGGCCCATTGTCAACATTTCCTGAAAATGTCATTAAAATCTGTTCATAGCTTTTTAGGTTATTTTGGAAACAGGCAGGCAGACGGGCAGTCAGACAGACAGACAGATGCATATCACCCCCTTGGTGGAGGTAATAATGAGGTTTGATTTCAGTTAATTGCATGTATGCATTTATTATTTGTCCTGATGATTTTTTTGTTCTTATTGGAAGAGTGTGGTTAAATCAATCGATTTCAAATTACAACACCACTTATTTTTTTGACAGCTAACAAATTAAAGTCTTTCCATTTTCATATCCTTATTTAGAAATGCAAAATAGAATTCTATAATGAAATTTTTATCTCAACCTCCCCCCCCCCGAGGGTCCACAAGTACAAGTGACGCAACCTTCAGCAATCACCACGGTAGCGGACACACGGCTCTCATTGTGAAGCTACACTTGTGTTTGTATTATGTTTACTCATTTTTGTGCACTAATGTGATGAGGGTACCGAATTTTCATTGTTACAGGAAAACACAACATGACCACATAAGCACAAAAGTAGTTTTAAAACAATAGAATCGCTTAAAAAACATATTCTATGGTTGATTTGTGCCATAATTACAATTAACAAAGACATCAGAGGTGTGCAGAGAGAAGGCAGTTGACCTCAGCTGGAGTAGAAATGTACAGGCATCCTAAATTGCTTGCAGAAAGAAGAGAATAACCGGCTGTTCAAAAATGTCAGTGGACTGTGGTTTATGGTTTGTTCTAATAAAACTCCCTCTGTGCTCAAAATGAAGTACAAGAGTGTGAACAAAGTAATACCAGTTGAGTTCCCATCAGCTAGTATGACAGGACCAGGCGGTTCTGAAGTGGAAAAAATGTTTCCTCCAGCAGCGGGAAACATTGGGCATAATAAAACAAGGTTTTAGTGACATCAGTAACGCTATTTTCAGACAAAATACAATTGCAATAAATAATCATATGGTTAATTTGGATGACCTGCTTTGACAGTTTTATGAAAAAGTTACATTTTAGATGATAAATCTTCTCTTTAAAACTGAAATAATAATGTAGGCATTATTTAAAAGCTCTAAATTAATCTTAAATATTTTGTAGTAAAGCTTAATTTTTCTTTAATTTTTCACTGCATCAACATAACATTGCTTTGTATTTGCAGCTGGTGTGTTGTTTTAAATTGAGCTTTTTAAAATTCAGTCTATTTTTGACATAATATCTGTAAGTTACTCATTAGTTTCTAAAAGTCAATTTAAAATTCCGGTTCATGGCCCTTGACCTTGACAGTTGTTACGATCAAAAGCCTATAAATGTCATGCCTCATTTTCCTGTCCCGGTGCAACTTCAGTGACCATAGTCTTGTTCCTTGAGACCTGCTATCTGCCCCTACTTACAATTATCACTTCTGGGTCTCAAGAGAGCCGGAGGATCCCCAGGTTGACCCTTTTTACTTAGAGAACAGTTTAACTTCTCTTTGCATTTTACCAACGCGGTATGACCATCACAGTGTAACTTTTCAGTTTGCCAACACTATTAATGTGCCATTAAAGAAGTAAAATGGTTGGTTAAAAATGTAATGGGACCACTGTTTTGCATGATAAACTGTAATCCATCTTTTTTCTATTTTGTGCACCAGAAGCATGTGACAGCCCACTGGTGAGCAGCCTTCTACCGCCATCATTTAGAAGCTCCTCCCAGTTAAGCAGCAGCCATGGGCCCGTCTTTGCAAAAGTCAACCGACGAGAAGGTCAGCAAACATTTGAACACACCGTCCTTACATGCACCTAGTAGTTTGGAGTTACTCCGAAAGCTTTCATTTTATTAAAAACTGCCCACGCAGAAATCATTGCATAGAATCTATATGAAGAATTTCAATCTTCACTCCTGTTTTGAGACCATTTAGCTTTATATTTTTGTTATTTCAAGTAGATGTTTTCAAGCATGACATTAAAAAAATATGCTGATTATTTTCTATTTTCCATATTGACAATTAGCATTCATTGCATAAAGATTTTCTGTATCACAAATTTAATGTTTGCATTAAATTCTGCAGCGTGCAGTCAATTGAATGCACACACAACAAAGTCATTGATGTTGCAACAATACCATAAAACCAGCACAAAGAACATTTTTTTTTTTTTCATGAGAAGACCACAACGAAAGAACCAGGGCAACTTTCTTTTATGCATTTGGAAAGGAAAACGCAGATTTCAATTGAGTTCTTTGACAGTTTTCACAAGGATGCAGGAGTTGCTCTCGATACTCCTTGACAGTTGAGAAGCACGGCCAGGCCAGTGCAACTTCAAGTTAGCATTTTTCCTGTGGAGTCTTTGGATCTCTGCAGGACACGGAGTTCAAAAGTTTAAAGAAAGACCCCAACTGATTCACAGTTTGACAGATATCTCTGTGACCAAGGGAGGAAGAGACAAAGGCCAAAAATTGATGCATTCTCCGCTAGAACATAGTACATAGGTTAAGCATATTTTGAAATGCACAAAAATCATTCGACTACTACATCTCTACAGGGGTGTAAATCTAAGTTGAGATTCACCTGCTGTTAGAATTCAGGAGAGAGCTCTGCTGATTAGCACTGTGGGGCTTTATGCAGGGATTCAACAGCTTGGAAGCAGAATTTTGCACATTTATTTAGCTGAGTGGCTGAAGTGTTGACACAGAAGTGTCTGTCAGAGAGTGGATCACTCCAGTTCCGTGAGGATAATTTAATCAAACTGAACGGAAAACTCTGGACTGTATTAATAAATAACATGGAGGGTTTGCAGGCGGCACCGAAGCAAGAATCCAATCATACATCTGAATGTAGAGTTGTATCAGTGTGTTCACTGCAGTCCCAGAACAGTGT
>CAAE01013619.1:40017-64164 GCA_000180735.1 Tetraodon nigroviridis
GGATCCAGAACTCCCCCTGCCTCCTCGCCCCGGTCTGCTGCCAGTTCGCCTCATTTCAGGCTGGCCCATATGGGAGCTTCCTCGCACATAGAAGCTTCCTCACTGTGTTTACACGTGGCAGAAAAACCCTTTCAGAGCGCCGCTCCTCCTTGAGCTGTGCCAGCAGCAGCAGCAGCAGCAGCATGGGAAGGTAACGACCCTGCACTGGGTCACTCTGGTGGATAAAGTGCTTATGGACCACAAACGTGTCACCAATCTGGGGAAAGTCTAGTATTGCTCTTTTCTGTGGCTAAAAGCTTTGATTTGGTTTGTTTGTGCATAAGAACATTTCATCATTAACAGTTAAAAAAAAAAAAAAAAATCTACTGTGCGTGAGACCAAAGAGCTTCTACATATAACAAATAAGATACTGGTGGAGAAAATCCAACATTCTCTATTTTTTTTATTTACTTTCTTTTTCATCAACAGTTGTTGACATTTTGCCTCATGGTAACAAAATAATACCCTGGTCACATTATTCAACAAACAAGAATTTATTATAAATCTAAATCCTTCATTGAGAACTTTTATCTGAAGTCAATTTTAGAACAAAAATGTTAAAAATGTTAGAGAGACAGAAACATCTCATCTTTACATAAACAAAGCATTCCTACGTTTGGTTGGTTTGGTTAATGCTTCTATTGGTGCCTTTGTGACAGAGTCTCAGTTACAGGGCAGACAATCAAATCTAGAGAACGGGACTGGTTTGCTTCATTAAATAACTGACAACCATGACTTATTAAATCGGTTCCTAACGGAAACACAGATAACTGTATGGTCTGCCTGGAAATTTGTCATTTTCAGTGATGGAATCATAGATTCTTCTAGAAAGTCAAATGAATAGAATGTCGCATTATTCACGGTAATTATCATTGATTTCATGGGAGAATTGCAAGTAACTTTCTCTTTGATGCAATCCTGTCATATTGTCTGCAGTAAAAACAAATTGGTACATTCCGACCTAGATATAGACCATTGTAAAAAGAAAAGAACTGTCATAAAGAACGTGTTTTTACGGCACAGCTGGGTCTGCAGATTCTGTTACTTCAGCTAATTTCTCACTCAGCCAAATCAGTGGGATATTGTTGCTGATGCTGCACAGCCTCCGCTTCCAGGAGCCTCGGCTAAATAAAGGTTATTGACTTCTTGTTTTTTTGGGTTTGTTTCACCTACACCTTCCGACGAGGTTACTATCTGAACTTGTTTTTGTACGATGTGACTCCGAACTTTCTTCTTAACATATAGAACGGATACACAGGCGTGTAAATAAGCTGCAAAGAGTCAGGTTTGCAGAAACTTTTCATTAAAAGGGAGCTTATTCACGCTCTGCGGCTATGTACTGGTAATAGACGTTTGACAGAGAACTCCTCCTTATGATAAGGGACTGACTTCAATTAAACCATTAAAATGTGAAATGGGGCATATTCATTCACTGTTCTCGCTTTGATGGAATATAGCGATGTAGCTGACCTGAACAGTCATGACCTCCTGACCGGGTAATTCATAGCGGTAATGTGCAATTCTGCTTCTTCGAAGAGCAGTGATGCAATGTTCCTGAAACGTCTGACCTCAATTACCTCTCAACGTGTGGAGAAGCTCTGGTGTCATTACAGTCCTTTATAAGATTTGCAGCCTTTTTACCAGTAATATGATTGATGTACACACATGTACACCACAAGCTGCTGTATGCTCTATTTTAGCTCTTTTGCTTTACTCTCACCTTTTCTTTAGTGCAGACAAATCCTACTTGTACCACCCCTGTCCATCTGTTCCTTCTCTCTTTTCCTTCGTGTTCCTCTCCCCTTTCATGCCCAGCAGTAATGAGTAAAGGTCAGCGTGTCAGTCGTCTCCTGTTGTGCTGTCAGTGTTCATGCCTGTTACCGAGGTGCTTATTAGCTCTGGCCTTTAGCTGTTGCCCTAACAAGTATGAAGCTCTACACTAAAACAGCTGGTGGAGCAAAGATGACCTGAGGGAGTTCATTTCACTTTTCCACTTCTTTTTCATGTCTAGTCATCTGATTTCAATATACAGAAAAGATAGATTTCTGCATAAGAATTACTCAATTTACATTAAGGGAAGATAATGCCTCAGACTTTTTCTATTTCCCTTAGATGAAAGATGTATTATCTTTTATGCTACTTTTCCTTCAGAATTAAAATCACTCATCATATACAGTATATGCATCTTATATTGCAACAATTTGTTTTCTCTGGTTTTCTTATATCAACTAATCACCAGGGTTTGTCAGCCAATGTGTTAAATTTGGTGTATCCTAACCTTTACGTTTGCAGTTAAACAGCATAAATATTGGAGCTATAGCTCAGAGTTGGTGGTGCTGGTCGAGTGAAAAACCCTTTTCTGTGAAAATGTCATTTCTCTGAGGTTAATTCAAATGGAGACCTCAGTCGTCTTTTTACCCGTCTTGGTTTTTAAGCCAGAGCCAAAGCTTAAATGGATTCACATGTTTTAGGTTTAGTTTGACTGCTGAGACAAATAAACTCACTTGAAATGTAATCCAGGGAAATTGTTGCTAAAAAGGAGCCATGGAGTTTTTGAAAGTTGAATCTGGGCTTTGATAAATACCCTGCCTCCATTCTTTTCTCATAACATGGACCAATGTGCTTCTTCCTCCGTTTCCAAGCAATTACTAATGGAACAGTGTTATTTAGAAGCAGAAAGGTCATGTTTCAACACGTCTTAGTGAAAAGCACAAAAAAAGCCAAAAAATTGAAAGCTAATGTGCAGTCGAAGTGTCCCCTTCAAAATCTAATGCATTACACTGATTTTTACCCATCAAACAAATGCATTTTTTGCTCTTGCTGCCAAACCAATAAATAACCACAATGGAAGAAAGCTGAGATTTCTGGAAAGATCATTGTTAAGATCAGGATGCTGGAATCTCTCTTTTTCCTAAAAAATAAAGTTACATTTGTAGAATAGATCACCCTTGGGGAGTTAAAATGATTGATTTAGAATATGTATTAATTGAAAACTAGGTTGTTATATCAAAGATGTGATCTTTGAAACGATCCTCTGGCGTCCCACATTTGGCTGTCGGGACTTGGAAAGTTAGAAAAACTGCGATGTGTGTCACAATCAGAAATGGCTTTGATAATACTATATAAAATCTACTGTGTAAAACAGGAGAACAACCAGATCGGGCCACCCCATACTATCATGTTGCTCCCGAGTTCCTTGCGCTTTCTAAAATGAGAATTCTTTTAAATATTTTTTTAGGAGAACATTTGTTTTCTCACACTTTGACCTAAAAAAAAAAAAAAAAAAAGAATTTTGAATATTTTGCTGGCACAAAAACATTAACTCTGGGGGCTTTGTAGCTTGAAGTTGATTAAAATAATGACTCACATTTCACTCGTATACTTTGCCTAGATCTCAATTCATTTATAACTGGTGAGGAGGAAGAAAACATTATTCTTTACTTCAACAACTCTGTCTCCTGTGCAGGAGCTGGAGGCTGGTCTCCGCTGGTTTCAGACCGGCACCAGTGGTTGGAGGTGGACCTGGCCAGGCGCACCCAGATCACCGCCATAGCCACACAGGGACGATATGGCAGCTCCGACTGGTTGACCAGTTATATGCTGATGTTCAGTGACACGGGACACAACTGGAGACAACTCCAAAAATGTTGTGCACTCAGATTGCTCGCGATAAACAGTATTTAAAAGCTTTTCTGATCATGAACTAAGAAAAACATTAGTTAGGTGTGAAATCTAAATCTAATTACTTTAAACATAGTTTAACAAAACAAACGTGAAATTAAATTTTATATAAAGTAGCTATGAAGAATAATGGCTTGGGAGAAAATTCAGGTTCAAAAATGGGTTAATTGAAACTAAAATACATTTGGCTCCATTGTCGTTATGTTAATTATTGTATCTGTGGGGACGTGCACGATCTGCCATCTGCTCACCAGGAGCCTTTCAGATTTTATTAATAATAGATGGAAGTATGAAAGGGACCTGGTCTGTCTACTGCAAGAACCTGCTGGTAAAGTGGTTAAATGTGTTGATGAAAGTCTGGTCCTGCTATTGGCCATTGAGCCAAAGCGTTCCTCAGTGACTGTGGCCATGACAGGAGCAAACACATTAAGTCACGCATGCTTTTATTTCACTTAGATTTGTCCAGTAGCTCCCCTTGACTGTTGTTTAGAATCTATCTCGAGTTTCAAGAGAGGCGATATCAAACCATAATATATGTCAAGTGACAGGCAGTCATGCAGATAGTGCGGGCATTACAGCACCCCCACACCATTGAAGATGATGCCTGGAGGAGAGCCTTGCGATTTGACAGGATACCATTTTCTCTCTCTCTCTCTCTCTGATGGATACAAAGTCTGCAGCCAAGAAGTCATCCCAGAAAGTGGGAGTTGCTTGTGTCTTACGGCAGCTTTAAAATCTGTTGATTTGATACTTGGTACAAAAGGTGGTAAGAAATCAGCGCTGAGAGTGTTTTTAGAGCTCCGTATATTAGTCAGGCCAGCTTAGTGTCTCAGTTAGGGGAAAGATTTGTCTGCAGAAACATCTGCATTAGTCACATCTTTGTGATTCTCAGCTCAGGCTTTCTGTCACTTGCAAACTTTTGCCTTTCAACACAATAAATGTGTTATTTATAAACCTTCTGCAAGTTTGTTGTTTAAATGACTCTGGATTTAGAGATCAATAATCAACATTTTAATCCAGTGTGGGGACTGTTGAGCTGACAATGCAAATATCTAAGAATTATTTATTTATCAAGATAATTTTTCACCCCTGGACTCCATCCCTTTGCCTTGAGCCTTGGTTCTTTCCCCCCTGTCTAGAAATTGAATGTCTTGTGGAAGCGTGCAACTGTCATTTGAATTCTCTTATATATAATGCACAAGTGTACTTTGGAATATAAGTAACACTCGCACACAAGCAGATCCATGGCCTTTAAAGCTAGTGGAACTGATCTTGTCTTCTTTTTATTCATCTTTGGTGAGGTTGCTTCGATCAATACTCCCAGACCTTTGATAGGGCCAGAGTCCAGACAACAGCCTTTACATTCGCCTTTATGTTCTGTGTGCATCTTCTGATCTAGTATTTTTTTAGTGCAGTGTGTACCACAAATCTATAGCCAATTGATAGTCATCTGGGTTTCTCACACTTTTCTCTTTTTAGTCAAGATAGATATACAAGATAAATACAGCATTCTTAAAAGAAATTGCTGTGTAATTACTGAATTTCTGTTACAGAAATCATATTTCTTTTTCTTAGATTCTTCTTCATGCCCTCTCCCCCTCCTCTTATTGTCTTCATTCCCTTGTCTCCTTGACTGGGGTCTTGTCAGAAGCTACTCATATTTCAGGGCATGCTCATGGAAGTAAATGAGATGCCACTCTCCTCGGCCTCCTCGGCAGGAAACGGAGCCGTTTGTTGAGCTTAACGCTTCGCTGCCCAGCCGTCTCATCCCCTCAAATCACTGAGGATGACAATTATGTGCTGGCAGAGGAGCCAATTTTCGCCCGCGCTGCCACATCAGTACATGACACATACTCTCAAGTAGGGAGGACAGACACGAGCAAAGCACACCACTCAAACACTTGCCCATACAAAAGTGGCGCAGTGTTTTCTCCCTTTATTGAAGTTGGGTGTGTGTAGCTGCTTGTGTGTCAGCTGTGGATCCTGCAGGATTGCCACAGCCAAATGACTGGCGAAACTGCGACCATTAGTCTTTAACGCGGGGGTCTGTGGTTTGGAATAATGCTCCTTATGAGCCTTCTGTTTGAGAATGTAGAGGGTATCAGAAAACCTTTATTATTCTTTTTTAAATCTAATCCTTATTCGCACAAGGTTGCTTGAGAATCATTTTTTAAAAAAATGAGGCAAACTACTGTGTTTTTCTATAATTTTAGGTTTTTCCAGGCAACAGTAATGCCGACACTGTGGTCCAGTACAAACTTAAAAACCCTGAGATATCCCGCTATCTTCGCCTGATTCCCCTTGACTGGAACCCCACCGGGAGGATTGGACTCAGACTTGAGATGTACGGATGTCAATATAGTAAGTCTGCACGGAGACAGAAGTGTGCATCAGGATTTTTCCTGCTCAAAATTTGCACAAAACAAAAATATCGAGACACACAAAAAACGATTTTCAATAACTTTGATTTGGCTCTTATATTCTCAAGTGATGAGTAACATTTTCTCATTTGTTCTGTAGCTTCTGATGTGGCCAGTTTTGATGGTGGAGCCGCCTTGATCTACAGGCTGACTGCGTGGCCAAAATGGTCAGAGAAGGACATCATCGCTTTGAAGTTTAAAACCATGAAGAGCTCTGGGACGCTGCTACATGCAGAAGGCCAGCGGGACCACAGCCTCCATCTGGCGCTGGACAAAGGACGCCTGTTGCTCTACCACCAACAAGGTGGGATAGAAATGTTTTCAAATATTTGGCGTAAAAAAGCCAAAACAAATATTTAATTTAATTCATTTTAGCATGCTTTGTGATTGTGTGTTTGTATTGTACCAAGTGGAAGATCTTTTGGTGCAGGTAAGAGATGATCAAGCAATTCTGATAGATCCCTTTAAATAGGGTTTGTGAGGTTTCTATAAAAATAACCATAAAGACAAGGGATGACAAGGAAACTGGAATTTTTTTAGAAGTGGCTGACAGTCAATGCTCTTTTGGTAACTTTATTGTGATGCTTTGGAGGCACCTGAACATTGTTTTCAAATGTTGATGATCCTCGATGTGCAAGAACCATTTTTGAAGGATTTTTGTTTCTAATTTTGATAAATGCTTTTCTTCTTTTTTGTCACTTGATGGTTTAGTTTTTCCACTCCTGCTGCTTTTTTTTCCCTATTATTCCCAGCGTAATTATGGTATTTTGTAAAACACAGCAGTAGTTAGTCTTTATGGGAAATGATTCGAAACCTCACTGTTTCTCCTGATTCTTTTTTCTTCTCTTTTTCTATTTGCTTGTTTTATCTTTTAGTAAATGATAAATCAAAAATCTGTTAACCATACCATGCGATACACTGATGTCAAAGAATGAGCTTTAAATTGGTCTCTGTCCACCTGGCGGTTAATTGTATGATTGTTTGAAGTGAGTTCTTCAAGACTCATGATTTAATTGTGGCTGTACTGGCACAAATCAAAACCATTTAAAATTGGCAGAGCAACATGTGTGTGCTGTTATGCTGGTGTAAATTAGGTTAAACCTGACATGTTGTTGGACTGTCAAACCATTGCAATTATTGATACATGGTGAACTTAATCATCTGTGCTATCTGAATTCTGGAGATTTCATCAACTCCGCTCACCAACCTGTCATAAAATTGATTTGAACACACCTTGGGGTAATAATAAGGCACACTATTCACACACTTTGTATGTGCAGATAGTAAACCAAGATATCTTTAGGAAGTTCATTTCAGACTTCAGCAGCAAAGTTTTCATTCAATATGCTATGCAATCTGTATATACTAAATAGTTTACGCTTTCATAGAATGATGTATGAATAAATAACATGCAATTAAAGTAGAGTTAATGAGATTAGATTACTGTAGTAATTTTAATGGGCAATCCTAAAAGACTGGTTATTAGATCCACCACCGTTTCCTTTTCTATGCTTTCTAGCATTTCACATCATCTCCAACTGTTTTCTGTTACACACAATATTCACAGTAAGAGTTTTATGTGGATCCAATTAAATGACAAATACAAAAGGGATAAAACAAATTGAATACAGAGACTGACGTCAAATAGATGGATGTAGCATTTAGATGAAGCTTGTCTGTATAAAAACGCTAACTTGGGTTTATCTGCTATATTCAATACAGAACTTCTTTAGCATTTTTTTTTTTAAATAAGAGGGGGGTTGCCTTGCCTTTTTAAACGGTTTCAATAATTTTAGGAAAGGGAGAGTTGTAGATAGTAATGATACTTTTGCTTTTTTTTTTTTTAAATTTCCTGTCTAAGAGTATAATCTGTTTCTTTTGCCGTTGCCTCCGAACGAGTATGGGTATTAGGTCCCTGGTGCTATTGTGCAGCTGGGTGTGATAGTCAAGCCTTAGCAGCAGAAGCCGTCATTCATGGACTGCCTGAGTGAGTGCCTGTGATATCCCGCAGCTATCGCTGAGCTAACACAAACTGTTCAAAGAGCTCTGGATTCCAATAGAATCAGTGAGCAGATCTAGCCGTGATAATCCAGTGATAAGTAATATCCTCCACTTTCATCATAGGGCTGTCGCTGCATTCCTCCGGCTCTCTCAGGCTCCCTGCCTGTCTGCCCCATTTCTGCCTTTCTGTTCTCCTCTTTTTTCATTGTTATTTTTCACTCCTTCTCTCTAACAGTACATCAACCTAAACCTTCGAATATACCTCATTCGTTTTTCCCTCACGCCTGTGTGTCAAGCAATTTTAGAGGAGAACAGATGTCCATAAAAAGCCATGCGTATAATTCACCTTTTGTTATTTTTGCTGCAATTAATGTCTGGCGTTTGTCGTTTGTATGCTATTTGTGTCACATCATTTGGCCGTTGTGTGCTGGTCGATGCTTATTTGAGAAGCCCAGATTGATGGGGCATTGAGATAAACGCTAATATTTAGCTGCAGATGCGGCGTCCCCGTTGCTCCAGACTTCAAGCTGTTCAGCAAGTTTTTCATACGTAGAGCACCCATGTGGCAGATGACAAGACGAATGAAAGAGAGACAATCTAAAACCAGGCTTATGATGGCTAGCTCTAGCCGTTAGGGTTCTTGTGTACGCCTTATAAATGAAAAAACAAAGGCCTCAGAATTGGCAAATGTGTTGAATTAATGATGAATGAAAGCAGAAAAGACTGACAGACTACCAGAAAAATATCAGGGTGTGTTTTTTTCCCCTTTTTTTGGTGTCTAATCAACCTGTGCAAAGGTATTGTCTGATTCATTAGGGGTTTAGGCCTGTGCTCCAGAACCATGTCATTTCCTCTCTGTTTTACATTCATCAAAATGTCAGTTCCCTGTGCTGTAGCGGGCTGCTTCATAATTTAGCTCAATTGTGAGCTGTCACTGCAAACCTTCAGTAGTAAATACACCGAGGGGGGGTGTCCGCCGCCGCAGTGCATTCTGGTCGGACGGTGCTAAGCACTGCTGGCTGAATAAAACTCAAGATACTTGCAGGGTGACAGTGCAATAAGTGTTTGCAACCATACTTTCTAAAGAGCGTTATCTTTATTATGTGTGCGTTAAGTTTAAAAAATGGGACAGAAAGCTGTTTTGAGAATTCCTAAATCACGTAAATATTCTACGTTTCCAAACAAATACGTCTACTTTATTGTAAGATGAACATTGTGTTAGTACATTTACACAAAATGAAATAATAAAAAACAAAAACCCAAGCAAATGTTGTGATAGCAAATACTTGCTGAATAAAACTGAAGAGAAAGATGTGACACGGCAATTACTTTCTACGAACGACTCTGCACCTGCTGTGGCTAAAGTTGACGTGCGTTTTATGGCAGAGTACATTATTATTATAGGCAAGGCATATTTCAGAGAGTTGCATCATGTGACAGTGAAATATTGAAACTATTATACCAGGAAGACCTATCACTGACGTCCTTTATAAACAGATTTAAAGCATAAGTACAAAGTCTTAATGGACCCGCAGACAGGATATTATAAGGTACGATTGTCCCCGGGAGCTGTCTGGAACTGTAGACTCCTAAAAAGTTGAAGGAGCAGACCCCAAGAACATTTGATTTTAGTCGGCTCAGCATGGATAAATCAGGCAGTTATTGCCTTACAGGAACACAGCCAGCGAATCAGTCGAAAGAAGAGGGGAATTAAGGCTGTCGTTTAGTAAGAACAAGACAGTATTTTTTAAATGTGCGGAATTTAGGTGTAAATGTTTTCCTTTTGAATTGTTCCGCATGTTCTCATATTCCAAATTTATCACCTCGTTAGATGACCCAAATGAGAAATGCTCTTATGTCGACCATGTCTGGAGGAAGCTGGAGTCGGGAGGGAATTATCTCAGCCTGAAGCTTATCTGAGTAAGACTGAAGGCAGCTAGGGATTTAGGTTAAGTTCAGAAATATCTGCACTGTATTACATTTTAACTGGTTCCATTTACGGTAAATTAGGAGTCAACCAGCAGCGTTTTTTGAAAGAAATTTGGCTTTTATGATTGATTATGTTGGAAATATTTGTAAATTGTTAGAAAAACACCAAAGATGAAAGAAGAGATTAGTTTGCCATGTTGTCCAACTTTAAAATCTGCATTTTACCAATGTGAGCTGCTGAAGAGAAACTAGGCTGCTTTCCCTGACTGAGATGTACAATCCAAAAGTGAGCTGTTGCAGGTGAAATGGTGCAACCAGTTTACATCAATATTGGGATAATTGCAATCATAACAGCTTTGTGGAAATGCTTTGACTTGGTATGATTAAATCTTGTTTTGACAAAGTCAATAAAATTCAGCCCTAATTTTGTGTTTCTGGGAGGAGAAAAGAGAGAATCAAGTCAGGAAAACACAATAACCTATTATCCAAAAGCCCTTCTGGTGGCTGCTGGTTACTGGCTAATGGATTTTACCATTAAATTGTTGATCCCTTCAACTACTAAAAGCCTTGATCACAAACATGAACTCTGGTGCTGCTGAACTTTTTACTGTTTAGTAACATACAAAGTGAAATGTAAAAGTAGAGTTGACACCATTTGCCGCTTTTTTATCTAAAAGATCTGCAAGTATTTCCTTCTTCTTGTAAACTGTGTGTTATCCTGATTAAAGTAGCTATAAGAGGGTATTTGGTACAGGAGACATTTAGAGAGGGAATTTATTATGGGATAGTCCATTATTATATTTATTTTCATAAATAATATATCTTCAAACTGGGATATAAATATCAATTATTCAAAAAGTACAGTTTCACAGGGACCCTGGGATAGAGGGACATGGCTGTTCTTGAGACTTGCAAGTGATTTGGAATTCTCCCAAAAATGGTTTTAAAGAGCAACACTACAACTTCAATATAATGTGGTAGTTGGGAGAATTTGTCTGTGTATTTTAGTGCAACTTTTATTGCATTAGAAGCCTGGCCATTCATAAAACACCCTGATCCCCTATTGAGAGCTCATACGATGATGTATGTCAGGTACTTGATGGTGCTCGCCTCATCAATAACAGTAAATTGTAAAGTAGATTTCAGATAGTTTCTGTGAAATCTTGGTTTTTTAGAAGGTTTTTCTGTTTGTTTTTCAATTTGTTCTCAGGTATGAGCTCTTTCTCTGGGGGGCGGCTTCTTGTGTCATTGGGCAGCCTGTTAGATGACTTTCATTGGCACACTGTAAAGCTGGAACGGCTCAACACTCATCTCAACCTCACGGTGGATAAAAATACTCATCAGGTTCAAGTGCCAGATGAGCTCATTCACTGGGACATTCACCAGGTAAGAACCTTTCCCATCACACAATGGTGCATTTTCAAATATCTTTTCACAGGGTAATTTGGTGTCCATTCAAAAATGCAGCATCCAAATTGTTTGGTTACTTTTCAGAATAATTATGTCCAAGGTTACTTTAAAGATCTTCAAATAAACTTGATTATGTGATACATTTTTTTAATAATGTTCTTATCTCCCCTTGATCTATGTGGATATCCACAGTCAGAGTTTTTTTTTTAATGTTTTTATTTATACATACAACAGTTTATGTATAATTAGGATAAAGTAATAAGACTTATTTTGTGCAGTTTATTGATGCAAATTTCAATACTCTTTTTTTTTTTAACATGCTGTAAATCACTGTAAATGTGCATTGTTTAATTGTGAAGCTCAGTCTGGGAGCTGTCCAGACTCATGGGCTGCAGAAACCAATCCTGTCAAGCAGGAACTTCCTTGGCTGCCTGGAAAACCTGATCTACAATGACCTCAACCTTATTGACCTGGCTAAAAAGAACAACCACCAGGTCTCTGTCATGGTATGTACGGTACTTTGATTTTAGCATCCATTGTGTCCCTATATCACAAGGTGTTTTCTGCCAGCAAATATAGTCCAATATTCATCAGCTGAAAGAAAAATCTTTCAAATATATTGGTAATAACGTTGTTATTCTGAGACCTTCTGACACATCCACGTTTTACCGATTCTCAAACTCCCACACTCGACCTGTGACGACTCTGGTGTTGTTGAATCAACAGTGCAAACGAGATATTCATGACGGACAAGGTAGATACAAACCCTACGAAGCTCTCAGATGGTTCTGCCCAACAAGCTTTGCTTATGAATATTCTATATTCTGGTCTATGTAATTTGGCTTTTGGCTTTTGAAAGAACTCCAAACTGTGTCGAAGGTCCTCTAAGTGTCACCTTGAACTGCTAATGGTAAAAACAACACATCATGGTTTTTTTTTAATCCCTGTGGGTTATCATTTATTTATTATTATCATTACATTTACTACTTAACTGCTGCAGAGCAAGTTTATTCATTTATTCTTGTTTTCTTCCTCCCATTTTTTTATTCCTTAAAGTCATAATTATGTTAATAGTCACTGCCACGGCTAATATTTTCATCATTTTTTATACCATCGTCGTCATCATTATCATTAGTGTCTTTATCATCTTCTTCATTATAAACAATGTCATCATTTGTACATTTTGAGGTTGGAAAGCCTAAAGCTAGAATGAGAAAAGATGAGTAGACTTAGAAGAAAAATTAATAATGGAGAAAAGATGAATGGAGATGGGGAAAAGGAGTTTCTGGCAAGTGCTACACTTTCGTGTTTCGTGTTTTTTAAGATTGTGTGAATGAGGCTGGACACCACAACTGGGCAGTTTCTGAATATCTTATCTAACACTTTTCCTCACCTATAGGTCATATAGATTTTTCTGATGTGAAATGTAAATTTGAAGGTGGTACCTTTGAACATTAGATTGAACTGAAACCTACTCATCACTTTTTGCTAAGAGAACAATCATCACGAAATAAGAACATCGGAAAAGTGGCCCGAGTACAAATCTGTGAGACCCTGAAGCTTTAGATTGTGTGGCTTATTTTGGCTTATCTTTGCATATCGGCAGTAATACATGTGTCCCTTCCCAGAGAGTACCTGATGAGACCTCTCTGACACAGTCACAGTGACATGTCACCCGCTGCAATAAATGCATATTTATGTTTTATGATTCTTCTCATTTTTCTCAGGGCAATGTGACCTTTTCCTGTGCTGAGCGAGTTTCCATTGCTGTGACGTTCACCGATGCCCAGAGCTTCCTCCAGTTGCCAGGACTCACATCCTGGTCGTCGGGGATCCTCTCTCTGGCACTGCAGTTCCGGACGTGGAACAAGGCAGGCCTCCTCTTGACCTTTGAGCTCCCTCAGCAGAAGGGCTCGGTCTGGTTGTATCTGAACGACACCAGACTTCGACTACAGATCAGCAAAGCTGATGGAACTCACCTGGAGCTCAGTGCAGGTCAGACTCAATAATGAGTTTCATCCTCAAAATTGTGAAATGCTATAACTTTGGACAAAAGATACTTATTAAAGTCATGGTCCGTTAAAAGTGGTCTGTAAAAGAACAGATGTTATAATACTGAAGTTGTGGCCACTGTTAATACAGCATAAGTGCAATGTCTAATTTATCCAGTGTATTCGGTAAATTGCAACAATTTAGCTTCTAATTTACGAAAGATTTTAAAATTTGTATTTATCTTAATTAATTAGCATTTCCGTATGCTTGATTAAAGGTTCAGCTCTGAATGATGGGCAGTGGCACTCAGTGGAGCTGAACTCTGGACAAGATCATCTCAGCATAACTGTGGACAAAGACGAAGGCGCAACTGCTCAAACGAGCATCCCGCTTCCTCTAACAGCTAACACCCAAATTTTCTTTGGCGGTAAGAAGGTGGTAGATTTTTCTCTCAGTCTGAAGTAAAAGCCTCTATTTAGGGCGGAAAAAAATGATGTCTTTTGTACATGTTTCCCTCTATGGCTATAAAGATGAATGAAGAGTTATTTTGCATTATTACTATTATTATATTTTCTTTACAGTATTCACATTATTGACATAAATCAGCAGCATGTTCTGTTCACCATCTCCTCTTTCTTTCCAGCCACAAATGCTTCTATTCTCGATAATACTTTTTGGTTTCTTTTTGAAAGTTTCCCCCCTAATGCTTTTTCTCTCAAAATGTGATTTACAGTTTGAAGTCATTAAAGTGAAATGCATCAGTGTCATTGCCACGAGGAAAACAAGTACATTATAATCTTATTTGTGGCTGAAGGAATGACTCATGTTTTCCTCTTTCGTCGGAGAGAAAGGTGGGAGGTGTTGATGTGCCTCCCTGAAGGGGAACATGGGCTTACTGTAATTGGAGCTCTATGGAGCCTCCAGCAAGGCGGCTGTAGATGCCCAAAAAAATTAAATAAATAAAAAAATAAATAAAAATAACACCAGCCCTATCATTATCTAGCATAAAAATTACTGATTGATAAGACAGACGTTAGTTTAGAGGACCAGTATTCATAATAGCATCATAGTAGAGTAGAGAAAGTGAATCATTATCTGCTTTGATAATAGTAATCTCTTAACTGAATTATTCACATTAAATTGAACAGAAATTGTTTCAGAACTGATAATAGTTTATTGCTGAGCTGTTCTCTTTTTAGGTTGTCCCAATCGGAAGAGCACTGTGGAGTGTAGGAACCCTTTCAGAGGTTTTCTAGGCTGCATGCGTCAGTTGTCTCTGGACCAGCAGCCTGTCGACCTGATCGTGGTGCAACAAAAGCTCCTGGGCAACTACAGCTGCCTGCAGATTGATACGTGCGGAATTATTGACAGGTTTGTTTCCAGAATTTATTTATTTACTGCATGGATGGATGGATAGATGGATGGATGGATTGTTCGCTGCTGTGATTTTCACAGCAGGGGGCGGTCTTTGTGCAGCAGACCGAGCCAACGGGCTTGACGCTCAACGGAGCGAATGGGCTCGACGTAACAGACGTCAACACAGAATGAAAACCTCAAATAAGTGAGACATGAGTGAGATATTCCAGATTAATATCTACAAATGCTGTTTGTTTGTGTGTGTGGTGTGTGTGTGTGTGGGTATGTGTTTTCCATTAGTATGTAAACCACAGAAATTCTCTGACATAATTTACATATTTAGTGTTGTACTGCAATGAAAGAAAGGTGCATACTAAATAATTGTTTTAATGAGCTTCACCTTAGCTAAGAATTAAAGATGTTTAAATATACAATTTAACAGCCTACTTACCAACTTTTTATTCAAGGTTGAGGAAGGTTTAAAAGGAGAGTTACTTACAATCCAACACTCCTCCTTCACATGCAGTTAATGTCAGTTTCCAAATCCCGACTGTCTCTGGAGAATGGCTCAAGAACTTGTTTGTAACACCAAATAAAAAGATCATGCTGAAAAAATCCCTCCCCGAGGCCTATGAGGAATCTGGGATTGAAACGGGAGCACCAATAGCTATTTTTTTAATCCAAGCCTCCCATTACAGCCACTTAACGCAGTTGTTACACCTAAATGCTCCCTTGAGGAGAAGCTGAAGGACGCTCTGTGTGTGCCGCTTAGTGGATTAAAACGCACCGAGAGGTTAATTTATATCACGCAGACAGTATTCACACATAAAATAGCCAGGGGAAGTAGACCTGTTATTTACAAACCAGTCTGTGCAAAGATAATATAAACACTGACCAAGCTGTAGAGCAGATACAGCCAAGGAGAAACAATGGTGGCAACGGAGGTGGGATCTTCAGCTCCCATGTTCTAACGTCACCGAGACTGTAGGCAGCGCTCCTAGTCATTTCCGTCAGTAAAGCCCAATTATTCTGTGCCGTTTTAGGTAGAACATTTCAAAATACAAGGCTGATGATAACTTCACTTGTGCCCTCATATCAATCCATGAATGGGTTAAATTGAGTTTACACCAAGTTCACGTGCGCGCTCTGCAGCAAATGCCAATGACACCTTTCGGGCACAGTTTGGACGTCTTAATGTGGAAGTTTTCTGCACACAGTTCTCCTGTCTGATGACCTCTCCTCACTCAAGAGTGTATGTTTTGAAGTGAGGGACATTAAACTGTCAGAAGACATCTGTTCTTCGGTTCCCCAGAGGCCTAATAATCTTGTCAAAACGTACACCCTTAAATAAAAAATAAACCAAGTCCCAAAGCTCTTTTTGTTGTGTTGTTGTGCTTATGTGTCAATGCGTCTTTAGGCAGGTGTCTTTGTTTCATTTCCCTCGATCCGTTTTTTGTTGGTGCCCATGTGCAGCGAAGCACCAACTTAAAGAAACGCATCGAGCCGAAAGGGAACCTGCAGGGCCGGTGGATACAAATCCTGTCATCCTTTTTTCAGGACACTGTCACTGGGTATTTCTCAAAGCCAGCCCTTCAGAGAGTCTTGGCTTAAAGGAAACGGTCTTTGAAAACTGGAGAGTTTTAGGCCCTGAAACATTTAGTCATTTTGAGTGGGTGCACACATTTTTGTCTGCTCCTGCAGTATCTGCTCTCACAGTGAAGGTAAAACTCCAGGGACTCCAACTCCTTTTCCCCAGGGAGTCGTTTTAAATCCCTCACCAGAGAAAATGTAGCTAGATTGTTGAATTATTGTATTTAGACCACTTGAGTTGAATGATTTAAAAAGATTTTAAATTGGAGTATGTAATTGCATAAAAAGAAAGAAAAAATTGATCCAAATTATGCATGAATAAGAAAACCATTTTTTTTTTTTTGCCAATGAACAAATGAGCAGATGGCTATTACTATCATCCCTGTAAACAATTCAGAGTTATAGACTTGGAGTGTTAGGACATTTTTACATGACATCTTCTTTTCAGCAGCTACTTAACAGAAGTGTGTGCGTTGTCTCGTGAAAAGATCCATTTCAAACTCTTAGCAGGTAAATTTGGCCAGAATAATTTTTTTCTTCCTGTCTGTCTTTGTCTCCCTGTCCATGTCTCTCAGGTGCTCTCCCAGCCACTGTGAACATGGAGGTAGATGTGTGCAGTCATGGGGCACCTTCCACTGTAATTGCTCAGACAGTGGCTACAGAGGAGCCACCTGCCACAGCTGTAAGCAGCCAGCAGCAGGCTATCTGCTGCTTTTTAAACAAGATGGTGGAATGGCGTGTAATAAGGTGTCAGTGCAGTCACCTGCCCTGGAAAAGGTCCTAGTTTGGTTTTATTTTTTGCTTTCGCCACCCGTGTGTGGCTCCTTTTAGATCCACAGGCTGTTTCTGCAGCAGTATGAAAAATCTGTTAAACCTTTGGTTGTGAAGTTCAAAAGTGCAAATTGTACTACTTTGTTGTACTTAATTAATGACATATGTGAGATCGTAAATCAGACTGATAAACAGAGACGTAGTTTAATCTTTTTGAACATGCTAAACTGGCCTTGGATGCAACTTTTAGGAGTTGGTATTCCTGCCAAATTTTGGGAACTACAATCCATGTTGTATTTCATTTACTGGCATTGTTGTTATGCTTTTATTGTGTTGTCTGTCACAGCAATATACGAGCAGTCATGTGAGGCGTACAAACACAAAGGTAACGCATCAGGACATTATTACATTGATGTGGATGGCAGTGGACCTATAAAACCCCAGCTCGTCTATTGTAACATGACAGGTGGGACCAAGATAATTGCTTTTTGTTCTAGTCTGATTTACTTTTTAAAGCGAATAGGTTTTTTTTTTTTTTTTTTTTTTAAACCTGCATTTCTCACTCTGCCTGGCCTTTTCTTCACCTCAGAGGAAAGGACATGGATGGTGATCCAGCACAATAACACAGAACTGACCACCATCCATATGTCTCCTGAGACAAAACAGCACTTTATCCACTTCGGCTACACGTCCGGGGAGCAGCAGCTGGCGGCCATCTTCAGCCAGTCAGAACACTGTGAACAACAACTGTCCCACCACTGCAGGAAGTCCCGACTCTTCAACACGCCAGGCAAGATAAAGTGCCTCCAACCCTCTTTTAGCACCCACTTCTGAGCATATTATGGGATGTTCTTGTCATTCTACTTAATTAAGGAATCAGCCCTTACAATGGAATGCTAATGCCTTTTGTTAATAAGATAAATTATAAGCTGCGGTTTTTAAATGGATTGGTTTGAAATTGGGCCTCGTGCTTTTTGCTGTGCTTCCTAGTTCTTTGTGGGTAATGGCGTGTGAGGAACAAAGACCTTTGGGTTCATGTCTGTGGAGAGTTAGGCCGAGACCATCACAAGTGGCAACCGAAAAGTGATTTGTTAAGCAGGCTTGTCTGACTGGGAGGGACCCATCTAGAGCCAGAGAGTGGAGCTTTAAATCGCTTCAAATTGATCCAGTGAATTTAGAAGCTAATTAAAACAACTACTTCTGGTGTGTTTTCCGCTCAGCCACCTAACCAAGACACTTTAAAGTTTGCACCACTTCATTCAAGTAAATAATGCAGGTTTGTTTGGTGTCAGTGGGCACTTAGGTGTATTTTACAAAGACATTGTCATTTGAATAAAACATCTTCTTAGCTTTCAAGGGCTCTCTCATTGAGGGTGTGTTTTGACCTACTGGGTAAGACACCACACTAGAAAGCCTATTTTTCAAAAATGGTTACATGAAAGAGAAAATGGTTGGTAAGGCAATTGGGTTCTAAGTGTTGATCATTCAGTCAAACTTGAACGCAATTTGTGTAGTAATTTAGTCCAAAGAGGAGGGTTTGAAAGTCCTGCAACAAGGACAATTTTTGTTTTTTGTGTGTGTGATTGTAAGCCCAAAGCGAATGAATGCGGTTTGTTTTTTTAGAGGGTACACCGTTCAGCTGGTGGGTGGGAGGTCCAGCTCCAGGTCAGGTCCAGGACTTCTGGGGTGGGGCTCTGCCTGGAAGCCGTCAGTGTGCCTGCGGCCTGCAGCACAACTGTTTGGATTCTCAGCACTTCTGCAACTGTGATGCCGACTATGAACAATGGTACTGATTTTTTATTCATTTATGTTGCCCTTATGTCCTTGAAATCTAAACTATTCCCTTACTTAATGTCAGGGTCATCAGAAAGCCTCACAGAGAATTATTTGTTAATTTGTACTGAAAATCAAAGATTAAAATTATAGCTATATTGTCTTTACTAAATATCTTGACTATTTTATCAAGAAGGTCATATTTCTCCTATAGTGAACAGAAACAACTCAAATATATTTATCGTTTTATAGGCTATTAGCACATTTGTACCTCAGACAACATAGCCAAAGGTCCTTTTTTTTATCTCGCCATCTAAATTTAGGCCTACTCTAGCTTTTTATATAGATTTTCTCCTAACATCACTGTCATTAGATTAATCAGAGATCCTCCCACAAGGATTTAGACATTTTAGAGCAACCAGGCTGTCTGTCAGAAACTGAAACATAGCAGTGTGACAAATGTTTGCATGACTGATACAGCCCACATTTCATCAGAAAAAGGTTCCATGAAACATTACCTGTGACATGAAATTCTTTATTTGCATTTGAACTTCTATCCATAAATCTCAGAAACTGTTAAGAAAAAGTCAGAACGGCTAACAAAAAAAAAAAAACTGTGTCTCTTTAGTTTGATTTCAGGTGGGCTTAACCGCTGCTTCCCTATTTTACCTCCTTTATATTCTCCCTTAAACTTGATTTTTTTTCCCTCTCTTTCCTCCTGTTCTTAACTTTTATCTCCATTTAATCTCCTCCTTGTCCTTTACCCTTTGTCACATCTTGCATTTTACGCTTGTTCTCTACCTTCTCATCCATCCCCACCCTTCCTTTTTAATCTTTATTCCTTGCCCCCTATCTCCTGTCTCATCTTCCGATTATCATTTTTTTCCCTTTGTTCCCCTTTTAATCTTTGTACTTTTTCTTTTTTGTATTCATTTATTCTTCCTACACCTGTCACCCTCTTTTCCTGTCCTCTTCTCATTTACTCCAGGGCTGATGACTCGGGTCTGGTCACTCATAAGGAAAGCCTCCCAGTCAGGTCATTAGTGCTGGGTGACATCCAGAGAACGGGCTCAGAAGTTGCCTACATGGTGGGACCCCTTCGTTGCCATGGAGACAGTACGTCCATATGCATGCATATTGTCAGTATGCATCTGATATGTGCCGTCACAAACTGATCAAACTTGAACAAACAGCTTTAACCTTGAAGTGACGAGGTTCTGTGGCTTTACTGCTGTCTGCCACTAGAGGGTGCTCAAATGCCTTGGTCCTACGTGTCGTTCATCAATTAACATTTAATCACGTTTTCAGACGTAATTATGTCAGTGCTGCTTATTCTGATTGTACAAAAACTGGTACTTACAAAAGTAAATATTTTAAACTATAACTTATCAAATGAATAATTACTAGCTGAGCCTCTGTTTTATTTGTTTACAGAATTTTTTGATTATCTAGCTTTGATGAGAGGGATTTACTCTAATATGCTTTGGTCCAGGGTAATCTTTGTATTGAACACAAATTAAGTTCAAATCATATTTGTTGATTGTAGAGAGCTTTTGGAATGCAGCGTTTTTTGACAAGGAGACATCTTATCTTCATTTTCCTACCTTCCACGGTGAGCTGAACGCTGACGTGTCCTTCCTTTTTAAAACTACCTCTTCCTCTGGGGTATTTCTGGAAAATCTGGGTATTAAGGACTTCATCCGACTTGAACTCAAATGTAAGTAAAACACGTTTGGCATTCTGCTGTTTGATTATTTGTTTTTCCGGATGTTATTCTAAAGCTTTGGTAACTGTGCAACCATATTAAAAATCAAGCTCAACTTTAATGTTTTCTTATTTATTTATTTTTTTGTTGCAAGTCATATTCTTTTACATCCATTTTTACATTTACAAAATCCACGCGGTGGAGAAATTGTTGCGTTCAACCTATTCTGAGAACTGTGAAACTCATTCATGGTTCAGTATGTAAATTGCAGAAGTGTGATGTGGAAAATGGAAAATGGAATTGCTGTGTGTCAGGAGAGAGCGTCTCCCTATAGAATACACACTGTTTTAGATTATTGAATGAAGGAGGTATATGTGTACCTGAAAAGGATATTTTCTTTTAATCTGAAGTCCGATTGTATCTCCAGGGGTCATGTCCATGTCATGTCAGTCATTTCATGCAATAGATGGAACCCCAAAACAAACCAACAAGATTGTGATTTTATGAAACTAGCATTTTTAAAACAGCATAACGCCAACTTTGTTATCTGTTTATGATCATCTATCAGTAACCAGAGATAGGTTGGAACCAGAAAGCAGAAATAGGTGGAACATTTTAATGTTAAATACATTCAGTCCTGTAGACTGAGCCTTGAACAAACCTGCTTTATTTTGTGTGCAGTAAGTGTTAAGTTGTACTGCTGCCAAACTAATTCACTCTCATTTTTGATTTTTGTTTCTTTAATTAAATTTTGCATTATTTATTGCAACAAAGAAGGAAAATAGAGCAGATTAT
Organism: Tetraodon nigroviridis; assembly: GCA_000180735.1. Classification (NCBI taxonomy): domain Eukaryota; kingdom Metazoa; phylum Chordata; class Actinopteri; order Tetraodontiformes; family Tetraodontidae; genus Tetraodon; species Tetraodon nigroviridis. Next base: position 61,480 of record CAAE01013619.1, read on the forward strand.
ACTTTGGGGTATGCCAGCTTGTAATTAAAGACCTCAGGCGCCGTCTATCCTGACTCCACAGAGACAAAACATTGGCTTTCCTAACGTTCTACATTCTCATTAAAAGATGCACTTTTTTTTCTCAATCTGCAGTAGTTAACTTTTCATAATGATTTTTATAATTCTTAATAAGTCATTAGTAGTTTGTTACCAATCAAACATCTGGAGCTACACCAGCATCATGATGTCAGCATCATACCGGCAGCCTTGTGACCTGCAAACAGGCTTAGATCAACTTTTTCCTATAAACTTTTTAAACCTTGCTGAAAAGCAAAGTAACTTCAGCACACTTAGCATGATTGCATTTGGAAGTGGGCGTTACGGATTTTTCGTCAGCTTGTGGAGCCTCTTCTTGTTAGCAGACACCTAACTCTGGGTATTTGTCCAATACCAAATGGGTTGCTGCCGGAAAATACATTTTAGTTATACTGCACAAATGATAGAGTGGGATGAAAGTCTAAATTGTTTTTTGTTTTTTTTTTTTTAAAGTATCCTATAAGTTCCCTGCCTGTGTTGGTGACATCCCCGCTGAGGGAGTAAAGCTCCACAAGTGGAACAAAAGAGAGAGAGAACAATCCTTTTATACTTATAGGACAGTTCAGGGACTTTAAAAAGATGACTGATTGCTGGATGCAGTTCTTAAAATTCATTCAGGTCATGAAGAGAATGATTACTCAAGCTGACATATTTGCTTTTTTTAGATGCAACTTTTTTGTCATCTGTAAATAAACTCAAATCCTGCGTGCCTGAAGGTGTCAACCTCATTACGCATGAGACCATGACGGATTGTTATTTCCTCCTTGTGTAAATTCAGAACTGTGACATCTTTGGGGATTTGCAACATCTTACTCAGTCAACACCAATATCAAGATGACAGTGTTTAACAATAATGTTGTTTACTGCTTCTGTCATTCCTGTAACTTGCGCCTGTTCTGTCTATCGTCCTCCTTTAGCCTCCTCAGAGGTGATCTTTTCTTTTGATGTGGGAAACGGGCCTCTGGAGGTGAGCGTGGAAACCAATGTCCCTCTGAATGATAACCGGTGGCACAGTGTGCAGGCTGAAAGGAACATTAAAGAGGCTTCGCTACGTGTCGACAAGTACCCCGCCGCCACACAGCGGGCCCCCAATGATGGACACATTCATCTGCAGCTCAACAGTCAATTATTCATTGGTAAGAAGCAAGGCAAGGACTTGAATGTCGTCCAAATGCCAGAAGTTAACAGCTTGTGTCATAATTTTGACTTCTCTCTCCAGCTCAGTCAAGACAGGTTTATGGTCGTAAGAATTTAGAATAAGCGTCCAGTGTATTACCGACTTTAGCTATCGAATATTCAGTTGAAAGACAGCTGAGACTTGCAGGAAAATGTTTAATATGAAGACTCCCAGAGTCAGAAGCATGCGTTTGCAGCCTCTTTTGTGAGGTTCTTTAGCCCCATTTTAGCAAACTCAAACCCCTTTGTTTATTTCCCCCCAAAAAAATTAAATAGAAAAAGGATTTTTTTTTTCACCCCTAGTGTTTTACACAAATGTATTACTTGATAGGTTACGCACATGGATGCCCTCAGACAACACTTTTTCCTTCACAAAACACAAAAGAATGTTAATTTGAATTTGTTCTGGTGTTTTGTAAGAGAAAGGGTGGCTCAACATTGTGCCACTACCTAACATCCTGTACATTCCCATTTGTGAGATGATTAACAATAAAATAAATGTAATTCACCAGCTTGGACCTAATAAATATCTAATTTTGCAGGGAAGAACTGCAGAACCCAAATTAGTTTATATCACGCTATTACAGCAATAATTGCCTAGTGAAAATTGACTGTTAGCTAAAGAAATAAGTGTCAGACACCAGGTGGCTCATTCAGTTAGCCGTCAGTGACTGGAAACTCTGCAAGGCTCCACAGTCTTGTTATGATGCTGCGACAATGTATGGTTGACGTTCTAAAAGAAGAGTCCTTTTTTGTGAAGCACATAAGTTTGTTATATATATTGGTGGTTTTTTTTGTAGGAGGTACTGCCTCCAGACAAAAAGGCTTCCTGGGATGCATCCGCTCTCTGCAGCTCAATGGTGTGACCCTGGACCTGGAGGAGAGGGCAAAGATCACACCGGGAGTACGACCCGGCTGCCCCGGCCACTGCAGCAGCTACGCTTCTCTCTGTCGGAACAATGGTCAGTGCGTGGAGAGAACCAGCGGCTTCTCCTGCAGCTGTGCCCAGTCAGCCTACACCGGAACGTTTTGCCACGAAGGTACAAAAACAGTGTGTGCGAGTAAATACACTTCTTTAAAATACACTAAAAATGTTTAAAATTTGTAAGATAACACACATAAAAGTTCAAAATTGTCCATTCAATTTTAGAATGGAACATTTTTATAAATTTGTCTCAAAAAACTCGGATTTTGCAAAATGCTCAATCAATTCCTGACTTTACGAGTAAGCATTTTATCGCATTTGCAGAATACTTGGTATAAAACTTGGCACAGAACAATGTGCAGTAAAATCCATGACTTCCTAATTCTCAGAGGTTTCAGCCAACTTTGAGTCAAGCACATCCATCACCTACGCCCTGAAGGAGCCCTCTGAACTGAGCCTCAACCACAGTGCCTCACCTTTCTCCCTCTACTCTGACGTGACAGAGAGAG
>CAAE01013621.1:0-15400 GCA_000180735.1 Tetraodon nigroviridis
GCGTGGTTGAAGTCACCTGAGATGAGGATGAGGGCCTGTGGGTGCTTCGTCTGCAGCCGGGACACCGTGGCCTGAGTCTGGCTCTGCTGCTGCTGCAGCGTCTGCAGAGGGGGGGACGTACACAGCCAGCATGATCACGTGACTGAGCTCACGGGGCAGGTAGTACGGCCTCATGCTGACTGCCAACAGCTCGATGTCCCTGGTGCAGATCTGCTCCTTGACGGTGCTGTGGCCTGGGTTGCACCACCTGTTGTTCACGTACACCGCCAGACCCCCTCCCTTCCTCTTACCGCTCTCTGCCGTCTTTCGGTCCGCCCGCAGGAGGGTGAATCCGGTTAAAGAGACCACACTGTCGGGAATGTCCGTGTGTAGCCACGACTCCGTGAAGCACATAATGCTGCACTCCCGATACTCCCGCTGCAGCCGCGTCAGCGCCGTCAGCTCGTCCATCTTGTTGGACAGCGAGCGGACGTTCCCCATGACGATCGCCGGTACACATGGTTTGTACCGGCATGCTCTCTCCCGGCGTTTAACGCCAGCCCGACAGCCTCTCGGTCTCCTCCGGATCTCTGCTGGGATGTCGAGCTTGTTGGCGAGAGCTAGTCCGGGGCGCCTGAGCGCTAGCAGCTGATCGCGGGAGTAAACAAAGGAGCCGCGGCCAGACGGGTCCCCCATTGCGGTCTCGAAGTTCGGAATAAAGTGGTGAAAAATTTGTGCAGCAGTGCCCGAGTTTTGGAATCCTGGCTGCACAGGAGTTTAAGACGCCGGTGGAACCGGGCAGAAGAAGGAAAACGAGGCGAAAAAGTACGAAAGAAAGAAAGAAAAAGTCCGAGTCCAGACGAGCTGCTGGGACTGGCTGCCACTCGCGCGGCGCCATCTCGCGAGTGGCATATTCATTCCATTTTTTCAAGTTCGGCGGTCCAGATTAAAACGTGGCCGCATGTGGCCCCCGGGCCGTAGTTTGCCCATGCCTGTTTTAGGCTGTTTCCAGGATGGTTTTAGGCTGTTTTCAGCCTGGTTTTTAGGCTGTTTCCAGGCTGTTTCTATTCTGTTTTTTAGGCTGGTGCAAGGCTATTTCCAGGCTGTTTCCAGACTGGTTTTAGGCTGTTTCCAGGTTGTTTCCAGACAGGTTTTAGGCTGTTTCCAGGTTGTTTCCAGGCAGGTTTTAGGCTGTTTCCAGGTTGTTTCCAGGCTGTTTCTATTCTGCTTTTTAGGCTGGTGCAAGGCTATTTCCAGGCTGTTTCCAGACTGGTTTTAGGCTGTTTCCAGGCTGTTTCCAGACTGGTTTTAGGCTGTTTCCAGGTTGTTTCCAGGCAGGTTTTAGGCTGTTTCCAGGTTGTTTCCAGGCAGGTTTTAGGCTGTTTCCAGGTTGATTCCAGGCTGTTATGATTCTGTTTTTTGGACTGGTACCAGGCTGATTTTCAGGCTGTTTCCAGGTTGTTTCCAGACTGGTTTTAGGCTGTTTCCAGGCTGTTTCCAGACTGGTTTTAGGCTGTTTCCAGGTTGTTTCCAGGCAGGTTTTAGGCTGTTTCCAGGTTGTTTCCAGGCTGTTTCTATTCTGCTTTTTAGGCTGGTGCAAGGCTATTTCCAGGCTGTTTCCAGACTGGTTTTAGGCTGTTTCCAGGCTGTTTCCAGACTGGTTTTAGGCTGTTTCCAGGTTGTTTCCAGGCAGGTTTTAGGCTGTTTCCAGGTTGTTTCCAGGCAGGTTTTAGGCTGTTTCCAGGTTGATTCCAGGCTGTTATGATTCTGTTTTTTGGACTGGTACCAGGCTGATTTTCAGGCTGTTTCCAGGTTGTTTCCAGGCTGGTTTTGAGGCTGTTTCCAGGTTGTTTCCAGGCTGGGTCCAGCCCCCGCACCCGCCTGGGCCTGGGCGTGTCTCCGGCTACGGAAGCCGCCGAGCGCCAGCGGGGTAAAGATGGCCGGCTGGCGCAGAGTGGTGCTGTGTTTCCGGAAACTCTCCTGGGGCTCGCGGGCTCCCAGGGTCGCCCCCCGGCCGAGGGCCGCCGGTGCCGGGCTGTTGGCCTCCGCGGTGGCCGCCGGAGGCGTCGCTCTCTACCGCCAGCAGACAGCCAGCGGAGCCCGGCCGCTCCGCGTCTACGCCGACGAGCAGAAGGCGAGTAAAGGGCTCAAGCAGGCTAACCCTGACCCGGGCTAACACTAACCCGGGCTAACCCTAACCCGGTGTTTGTCTAAAACACGAGATTTTCGCTCCCCGAAGTTACTTTACACTAAAAGTTACTCGGGTTGATCAAGCTATCACCGCGCAGCGGGCGAAACAGGAAGTTGGTTGCGAAGAGAAAATAAAATAAGTCATCAAAGTAAAAGCCCTATGTTGACCCGGGTCAGTCTCAACTAGCCTCTAAATTAGCCTCGTACACACACACACACACACACACACAGACAATCTTTGTGTTCATACACACTAATCCAAATGGAAAGCAAAGCGTGTCCATCTCCTCGTCTGGATGGGAAAGAATTTGCACTCTTCTTCTTCTTTGTCTTCTTTGTTCTTGTTTCAGACGCCACTAGTTGGTGTCTTTGCACCGTCGGTAGCATCCTGGCTGCCGTCGGGGACTCAGCCGTGTGTGTGCTCGTGCAGGTGGCCCCGGCCCCGGCGCTGTCGGCCAGGAGGCTCCGCTTCAACCAGTTTGCCTCGGTGGAGTACCAGCAGGAGCCCTACATGACCCCCCGGGACTTCCTCTTCTCAGTCATGCTGGAGAAGGTGGACCGTAAGTGGCCCCAGCTGCTCCGCTCCTGGAGGGGGGACAGCAACCGCTAACGCTAACCGTGTCCCCTCTCTGCCGCCGCAGGGAAGCTGCAGAAGAGGGTCCTCACCAAGAAGGTATTCCACTTCCTCCTGCACGCAGGCGTGCTTCCTGTTGACCCCTGGCAGAAAGTCTGTCCCCCCCCCGAGGGTCTCTGCCGGGACGCCTCCTGGCAATCCGGGTCCGCTCAGGGTTTCCTCCTGCTCCCAGCAGCTTGTCCTGGCCTCTCCACCCTCCTGCTGGCTCTTTGGGCCGCACGTCTGGGCTCAGCTGATCCCAGCAGCCTGAAAGGCCGTCGCCACGTGACCTCTGACTTCTGTGACTCTGCAACCTCTGTGACCTCTGGGCCTCCCTGACCTCTGTGACCTCCCTGACCTCTGTGACCTCCCTGACCTCTGTGAACCTCCCTGACCTCTGTGACCTCCCTGACCTCTGTGAACCTCCCTGACCTCTGTGAACCTCCCTGACCTCTGTGACCTCTGTGACCTCCCTGACCTCTGTGAACCTCCCTGACCTCTGTGACCTCCCTGACCTCTGTGACCTCCCTGACCTCTGTGACCTCCCTGACCTCTGTGAACCTCCCTGACCTCTGTGACCTCCCTGACCTCTGTGACCTCTGTGACCTCTGTGAACCTCCCTGACCTCTGTGAACCTCCCTGACCTCTGTGACCTCTGTGACCTCCCTGACCTCTGTGACCTTCCTGTCCTCCTGTGGCCACTTCTCCAGGACGTGGACCAGATGTTGGCGTCCAGCGCGCGGGTCAGACCCGGGAGCGAGCTGTTCAGGACTTTAGGAGACAACGGTGAGCTTCGCCTGACCCTAACAGTGATATGACCTCTGTGACCTCTGAGTGTCACATGTTCCAGGTTCTGACTGAATCACTCTAAAGCAGAGGTGGGCAAACTAAGGCCCGGGGGCCACATGTGGCCCACTGACCTCCCCAACCTGGCCCGCAGAGCTCTGATAGCTTGTTGTCGTCTGGCAGGTTTGGTGTCGTACACGGAGTACCTCTTCCTGCTGACCATCCTGACGAGTAAGCACGTGCACGTCTGGGCCAGGGTTGGGGTTAGGGCGGTGCAGGCTAACGCATCTGCGCGTGCTGCCGAACTGTGACGCAGAGCCTCACACGGGATTTCACATCGCCTTCAAGATGCTGGACGTTGACGGCAACGAGCACGTGGACAAGAAAGAGTTCCTGAAGGTGCGTTTAGCAGCTTAGCGCATTAGCTTGCTGCTATCAGAATATCAGATTTGTGTGTTAAACTGTTGGTCTTTAATGCTGCGTCAACGACGCTACTGTGAGCGTTGAACCCGGACCCTGGCTGGGCATGAAGGTGAGGACGAGCCAGGCTAGCAGGCTAGCGGCATGAGGTGTTAGCGTTGCATGCTCTTCTGCCGCGGCTGCACAGCTCTCACTCCGACTGTCGTCTCCTCCTGCAGCTCAAGAAGATCATCAGGAACAGCAGAGTCCGACTTCCCAAAGAGGACGTCCTGGTGAGCAGCCGGGGCGTGTAATAACAGGCTAATAACAGCTAATAACAGCTAATAACAGCTAATAACAGGCTAATAACAGCTAATAACAGCTAATAACAGCTAATTCCAGGCTAATAACAGCTAATAACAGGCTAATAACAGCTAATAACAGCTAATAACAGCTAATAACAGGCTAATAACAGCTAATAACAGCTAATAACAGCTAATAACAGCTAATAACAGCTAATAACAGCTAATAACAGGCTAATAACAGCTAATAACAGGCTAATAACAGCTAATAACAGCTAATAACAGCAGCGCTTCTCTGGGCGCACAGAGGCCGGCGGAGGAGGCGGAGGGGGTGAACACCTCGCTGCAGACACTCTTCTTTGGAAGGAACGGAGAGAAGAAACTGCAGTACCTGGATTTCCGCAGGTGGGAGTAGGAACAGGAGTGTGTGTGTGAGTGTGTGTGAGTGAGCGTGTGTGTGTGAGTGTGTGATTTGCTTGTTCCCTCTTCCCCTCGTGCTCCCTGCCCCAACCCTAACCCCCTCCAGGTTCATGGAGGACCTGCAGGCGGAGGTGCAGCAGATGGAGTTCCTCCAGTTCTCCAGGGGCATGGACACCATGAGGAGGGAGGACTTTGCCGCCTGGCTGCTCCACTACACCAACGAAGAAGACAACCAGCAGTGCTGGCAGAACCTGCGCCGCATCCCTGCAGGCCAGAGCATCAGCTTTGATGAGTTCAAAGCCTTCTGCCTCTTCACCAACAACCTGGACGACTTCGGCTTCTCCGTCAAGCTGGTGGCCGACGCCCACCGTCCCATCGGCCTGGGTAACCATGACGACGGCCGCCCGGCCGCGCCTCCGTCCGCTCGTCCTCCGCCCACTCTTGTGCGTCCTCTTCCTCCCTCCAGCCCAGTTCAAGCGAGCGGTGAAGATCGCCACGGGCCACGACCTGTCCGACAACGTCCTGGACACCATCTTCAAGCTGTTTGACATGGACGGAGACGACCGTCTCAGCCACAAGGAGTTCCTGAGCGTGATGGAGGACCGGGTGCTGCGGGGCCTGAAGGTGAGGAGCATCGCCTCGTCCACAGAGGATCTCTGGCCAGCACCAGGCCCCTTCCCCTCCAGCAGCCCTGCTAGCTGTAGCAGCCCTGCTAGCTGACCAGCACCAAGCCCTGCTAGCTGTAGCAGCCCTGCTAACTGACCAGCACCAAGCCCTGCTAGCTGTAGCAGCCCTGCTAGCTGTAGCAGCCCTGCTAACTGACCAGCACCAAGCCCTGCTAGCTGTAGCAGCCCTGCTAACTGACCAGCACCAAGCCCTGCTAGCTGTAGCAGCCCTGCTAACTGACTAGCACCAAGCCCTGCTAGCTGTAGCAGCCCTGCTAACTGACCAGCACCAAGCCCTGCTAGCTGTAGCAGCCCTGCTAGCTGACCAGCACCAAGCCCTGCTAGCTGTAGCAGCCCTGCTAACTGACCAGCACCAAGCCCTGCTAGCTGTAGCAGCCCTCCTAGCTGTAGCAGCCCTGCTAACTGACCAGCACCAAGCCCTGCTAGCTGTAGCAGCCCTGCTAACTGACCAGCACCAAGCCCTGCTAGCTGTAGCAGCCCTGCTAACTGACCAGCACCAAGCCCTGCTAGCTGTAGCAGCCCTGCTAACTGACAAGCACCAAGCCCTGCTCGCTGTAGCAGCCCTGCTAACTGACCAGCACCAAGCCCTGCTAGCTGTAGCAGCCCTGCTAGCTGACCAGCACCAAGCCCTGCTAGCTGTAGCAGCCCTGCTAACTGACCAGCACCAAGCCCTGCTAGCTGTAGCAGCGATCCTAGCTGTAGCAGCCCTGCTAACTGACCAGCACCAAGCCCTCCTACCTGTAGCAGCCCTGCTAGCTGTAGCAGCCCTGCTAACTGACCAGCACCAAGCCCTGCTAGCTGTAGCAGCCCTCCTAGCTGTAGCAGCCCTGCTAACTGACCAGCACCAAGCCCTGCTAGCTGTAGCAGCCCTGCTAACTGACCAGCACCAAGCCCTGCTAGCTGTAGCAGCCCTGCTAGCTGTAGCAGCCCTGCTAACTGACCAGCACCAAGCCCTGCTAGCTGTAGCAGCCCTGCTAACTGACCAGCACCAAGCCCTGCTAGCTGTAGCAGCCCTGCTAACTGACCAGCACCAAGCCCTGCTAGCTGTAGCAGCCCTGCTAACTGACCAGCACCAAGCCCTGCTAGCTGTAGCAGCCCTGCTAGCTGACCAGCACCAAGCCGTGCTAGTTGTAGCAGCCCTGCTAGCTGACCAGCACCAAGCCCTGCTAGCTGTAGCAGCCCTGCTAACTGACCAGCACCAAGCCCTGCTAGCTGTAGCAGCCCTGCTAGCTGACCAGCACCAAGCCCTGCTAGCTGTAGCAGCCCTGCTAACTGACCAGCACCAAGCCCTGCTAGCTGTAGCAGCCCTGCTAGCTGTAGCAGCCCTGCTAACTGACCAGCACCAAGCCCTCCTACCTGTAGCATCCGTGCTAGCTGTAGCATCCGTGCTAACCCTGCCTTGTCTCCAGGTGACGCAGCAGACGGGTGTTTCTGGCTACTGGAGGTGTGTGAAGAGGGAGACCCTGAAGGGGGCCAAGGAGGCCCTGGGGGGCGCCGGCTGTCCCTTCTGAGCCTGCGGAACCGCCGCAGCCTCGCCGGCAGACGAGTGGAATAAAGAGAGAGAACCGCTCGACTGCTGTCCTTTATTGTAGAACCCTCCCAAAGACCCAAACAGAGACCAGAACCTGGACCAGAACCAGGACCAGCCCCCCCTCCTGCCACCGTGGTCTTTGGTCACCCAGAAGACGAGTTTGTATCAAAAATAGAAATCAGCTGATTCCATGCTAACGTCACAGCCAGCGGGAGCAGGACTAGCTAGCAGGTCCACGAGGAGGCCTCGTCCAGGTCTCCTGACCCGGGTCCCAGCGCCCACAGATTGTCCTTGAAAGGAGAAAGTTCTTTCCATCCGTGGCCAGACGGAGGAGGCCGGCCCAGCGACGGTGCCGATGGTCCACCCTGGGGCCCCGGGGCTCCTGCAGCAGAGAGAAGCAGTCTGAGCACACGCCCCAAAGGTTAAAGGTCAACGCGCATCCGTCAGTGGAGTGGACAGTGGAGAGGCTGGAGCAGCGCCGGCCCCTGCTGGGGCCCCTGCTGGGGCCCCTGCAGGTTCGGGTCAGCTCCAGCCGGGTCCTGAGAGCCAGCTGGACCCGAGGCGGGTTTGCACCTGGTGGAAGCGGCGGTGGGCGGAGCCTTACCGGCCTCAGGGCTCGCTCTCCTTCTTCACGCTCACGCCCTCTCCGCCCAGGATGGTGGCGATCTCGCCCTGCATGAAGGCCCAGGGCGCCGCCGCCGCGCTCAGGGGGCAGCGCCGCCCGCTGGGGCAGTAGACCTCGGCCCCGGGGTCCTGGCCCCGGATGAAGGCCCGCGTGCACGGGAAGCAGAACTTGTGCAGGGGGACGGACGGACACTGGACGAAGTGCGTGTCCTCCAGGTGCTCCTGGCAGAGGGTGCAGCAGAGCGGGGCCCCCTGGGCGCTGCTGGCCGGGGCCGGGGGCGGGGCCGCGGCGGGGGAGTGCCCGCTGCCGACGGGCTGCCTGGCTGGAGGGTAGGACGAGGACGGCGCCGGCGTGTCCCCGTCCGCGCCGCCCATCAGGACGGAGACGGGCGGGGTCCCCTCCGGAGGGCCCGGGAGCGCCTCCAGGCGGAGCCAGGCCGGGGCCACGCCCTCTCCCTTCTCCCTGCGGCGGCGGGCGGCGCCCTTGGGCGGGTGTCCGGCCCCCGCCAGCGCGTCGGCCTGCGGCAGGACGTCGGGGCCCGGCGGCTCCTTGAAGGCCCGCACGGCCTCGCTCAGCAGGTCGGCCAGCGGGCGCCAGGCGCCCGCCTGCGGCTCGTACTCCAGGTGGCGCAGGCCGCCGCCGCCCCGGCCCGCCTCCTTGGCCAGGTCCCGGAACATCTGGCGCACCAGGTCCGGCACGGAGCAGAAGACCAGGCCCGAGGCGGCCGGGTACTCCACGAAGACCCGCAGCTCGGGCTGGGGCGCCGCGCCCGCCTCGAAGGCCAGCACGCGGCCCACCAGCGCGTGCTCCTTCCGGAAGCGCACGGCGAAGGGGACGCAGCTGCTGAGGACGGCCAGCACGTCCTGGACCGGCCGGGGCTGCCGGGGCCAGCCCTCCACGCGGTTGCACACCGCCTCGTTCAGCTCCGCCGCCGCCGACGTGCTGGCCGCGGCCGGCGGCGCCTGCCTCCGCCCGGCTTCCGGTCCGCACCGCGACAGCGCCAGCAGCTCGTGGGGGCCCGCTAGCGGGCCCTGGCCCTGGCCCTGGCCCGGGCCCTGGCCCATCGGGGCCTGGGCCACGGAGCCGCGCGCGCCGGGGCTGGCGCGCTCCTCCTCCGGCCGGGACGGCGTCCTCGGCTCGTACCTGCGCTCCTCCGGGGCCGCGCCGGCCTTGGCGGGCCGGGCCCCGCCGGAGCGGCCCTCCAGGACGCCGTGGCTGAACTTGAGCTGCCGGGCGGCGTCGATGAGCAGCTCGACGCGGTCGGCGCCGTCGTAGTTGACGCAGCCGCGGCACACGGCCTCGCTGAAGTCCCAGAGCAGCGCCCAGGGCGTCTTGGGCAGGTCGCACAGGTAGCACCACTGGCGCCGCGAGGCCGCCTGCCGCCCGGACGACATGCTGGCCCGGGCCCCGCCGCCGACGCCCCACCGGAGACCGACGGCGTCCGCTCGACCTGCGCCTCCCACGGCCCCTCACTGGCGGAGCGCCATGGCCGCGGGCCGGAAGCTGAGCGCAGCTCGGGAGCGAAGGGAAAGCTCCGGCTCCGCGCGCTCTTGGCTCCGCCCTCCGAGCAGGAAGCGAAACGTCAGCGACCCCGGAAGCGGCCGGACGTGCGGCCCCGGAGGCATGATGGGAGTTGTAGTTCCTCCCCGGCGGCGGAGGAGAAGGCGGAGGTTGTCCGTCGGATGGGTTCGGGTTCGGGTTCGGGGAGGAGAGAGGGCAGGAAAGCAGCATTAAAGCGAGCGGATCCTTTGGAACCGCTGATTCAGGGAAAGAATCGATCTTTCGGAACGTTGGAACGTCTCCCCGCAGCGCCGCCTGGTGGCCAACCTGAAATACGCCATCCAGTGGAGCGAGGAAGGTGGCTAGTTCAGTTAGCACACAGGTTAGCACAGCGCGCGTGAAGGGGATGGGTGGCGGCGGAGAGAGATAACAGGACCCGTTCTCACACCCCCCACCTCAAGCACATTTCAAAGGATTTTAAATGTTCAGGTGTGTCAGGTGATGAATCAACAGCCAATCAGACGAAGCTCGAGAAACGATCCCGTATAAAGCCTGTTGAAGTTGGGAATCTTTTGCCCTCATCAGCAGGTTCCTGTTGTGTGGTGTCAGCGTTCCCCTGGTGACTGTTTGATGAAAGGATAACAGCATCATGTGTCATCACTGACTGAAGCAAAAACAACTGTGGTGATTCGGGAGGCGAAGCGCAACGCACATGGAACAGTCACATGACCCCGTCCTGCTGACACAGACCTCAGAACAGCGTTTGGAACCACAGGTTCCGCCCAGGAACCAGGACCAAAACACTGGTCCACTCTGCCCTCACTAGCATGGATGGATGGATGATGGATGATGGATGGATGGATGGCTGTAGTAGACCTTTGATCTCTGCAGCAAGAACGTCAAAGATCACCTGACTGACTGTCTGTCTGTCTGTCTGTCTTACTGTCTGTCTGTTTGACTGTCTCTCTCTCTCTGACTGACTGTCTGTCTGTCTGTCTGACTGACTGCCTGCCTGTCTGTCTGTTGGTCTGTCGTGACTGTCTCTCTCTCTCTGTCTGGCTGTCTGTCTGTCTGTCTGTCTGACTGTCTGTCTGTCTGACTGACTGACTGTCTGTCTTACTGTCTGTCTGTCTGTCTGTCTGACTGACTGCCTGCCTGTCTGTCTGTTGGTCTGTCTGACTGTCTCTCTCTCTCTGTCTGGCTGTCTGTCTGTCTGTCTGTCTGACTGTCTGTCTGTCTGACTGACTGACTGTCTGTCTTACTGTCTGTCTGTCTGTCTGTCTGACTGACTGCCTGCCTGTCTGTCTGTTGGTCTGTCTGACTGTCTCTCTCTCTCTCTCTCTGTCTGACTGGCTGTCTGTCTGTGTGTCTGTCTGTCTGTCTGACTGACTGTCTGTCTGTCTTACTGTCTGCCTGTTTGACTGTCTCTTGCTCTCTCTGACTGACTGTCTGTCTGTCTGTCTTACTGTCTGTCTGTTTGACTGTCTCTCTCTCTCTGACTGACTGTCTGTCTGACTGACTGCCTGCCTGTCTGTCTGTTGGTCTGTCTGACTGTCTCTCTCTCTCTGTCTGGCTGTCCTGTCTGTCTGTCTGTTTGACTGTCTCTCTGTCTGACTGACTGACTGTCTGACTGACTGGCTGTCTGTCTCTCTGGTCAGGCTGACTGCCGCCATGTCAGGCGGGTCAGCCGGGTCAGGCGGGCCCTGGGCAGCTCTCTCCAGCTACCAGGCTGGGTGCCTCTCTCGCTGACTGTCAGTGAGGCAGACTAGCTGTCTGTCTAACCCTAACCCGCAGCATCAGACTGGTGGACGCGTCCTCGCTCCCACCAGGACGGCTGGATCTCTGCTCTGTTGATGTCCAGCTGCATGTGCCCTTTCCTATCTTACTGTGTGTTTACTGAGTTTGTGGTCTTTTCTTTCCCTCTTCCTCTGTTTCTCTTCTATTTCTAGTTTTTCCTGTAAATATTTTTCTCGTATTATTGAATTGCTGCTGGGGCAACGCCCCCTTGTGGGAGAAATCAACAGGTTCTCTTCTCTTCTGACACCAGGGTGCTATTCCCAGCTTCTCCACCAGGGGTCGCTCGAGATCCTTCCTGAGGAGAGCCCACAAGGAATTCTACAAGCCCACAGAGACCCACGTGGCAGCGCTTGTCCCCGTGGTCAGGCCTGGTCCACGCTAGCAGGAAGCCTGGTCAGAACCTCCGGTCTCAGCCGTCACAGCAGGGTGCCGCCGCTGGTCCAAGCACAGCCCAGGACACAAACACCCATCTGTTCCCGTTTGGGGCACCAGCCGCTAGTTCCAGACCCGCCTGGGTCCACTATGTCTGGGCGTCGTTGCTCCGGACGCAGTCTCCAATGGGTGGGGGAACAGGACAAGCTAGCCACCAGGCTTCAGCACCAGGAACACCAGATTGGAAAGAAACAGACTGCAACGAAAGCAGTGATGGAACATTTTAGTAACGGCGGCTGGTCGGCTTCCAGAGCCACAGTCCTAAAGGAAACCGGAAGGCGGCTTCTGGTCCTCCGGTGGTGCCAGGAACCACAGGAGGCAGGTGGACATGGCTTTAGCCGTGTAGATACACGGTGGTTGGAGGAGCCTCATCCTGACCAGAACCTAGGCTAACCTAAGCTAAAGCTAACCAGATGCTAAGATAACTACAGAACCCTAACCCCACGCCATGACCCCACCCCTGGCCCCACCCCTAACCCCACCCCTGACCCACCCCTGAGCTCCAGGACCTAACCCTAACCCTAGAGAAGGAGACGGCCCAGCTCCTCGCTGGCCTCACTGGTTGGGTCAGGCCACAAGTTAACTTTCCTTCGGCAACCCTTCATCTGTCCATCTTGAAAGGGGGAGGAGGCTCCATCGGGGACCAGGTGTGGTGTCCGGGGCAGATGCGGAGCTGGTTCCTCTCCCGGCGGAGCCCGACGGCCGTCAGAAGCCCCGCAGGTGGCAGTAGGCCTCCAGGCTGGACAGGAGGACGTAGAGGAGCCACAAGCCGAAAAACAGCAGCGCGGTGAGAACCTTGGGGCCCCGGGGCCCCCCGAGTTCCCCGCCCACAGACGACCTCCTGCGGAGCCACAGAACTGCCATGGCCAGGAGGGCAAAGACGGTGAAGAGCGTGACGGAGAAGGCCAGCGAGCCGGGCTCCACCCGGAAGTGCTCCCCCCGGCTGTGCCAGTAGAGGGCGGCCACCGTCCAGGCCACGCCGATGCCCAGGAAGACGTTCACGCTGTTGCTCCCGGTCACGTTCCCCACGCAGGCGTCGGCGTGGCGGTCCTGAGTGGCGGCCACCTTGCTGGCAAAGGTGTCTACGGCAGAGGCAGCACACCAGTTACTCCACACCTCCACCCCAGCGGCGCAGGCCTGCGGCGGAACGGGCACCTGCCTGGAAGGGAGGTGCCTAGCGCCACGAACACCAGGGCCGTGACACTGTCCCGGAGGCCCACGGTGCAGCCGAAGTGGGAGGCCAGGTCCCCGATCAAGGCCGTGAGGAGGCCGATGCCGACCACCGACACGCAGAAGCAGGCCCAGCCGTTCCAGTACTGGGTGGGCGGGATGCAGGCAAACACCACCTTCCAGAAGAGGCACAGGAAGTGCAGGAAGTAGTCCATGCGGCCGGGACCCTGCGGCGCCGCGGCCTCGCCGTCCTGCTCGGCTGCTGGGAACAAACGCAGGAAAAATAACGGAGTCAAAGTCCAGAAGATGACCAGTGGCCGCAGGGCTGCGCTCTCTGCGCTCTCCGCCCTCTCCTTTTCTTCTCCTCCTCCCTGGAGGTGGGGCACTCGCTACCGTTAGGGCCAGGGTTAGGGTCCCTGCCTGGTCCTGCTCCAGGTTTCTCCCTGTTCGGGGGAAGCTTTTCCTGCCCTTCGTGCTTGTTGGGGGTCAGGATGTGGGACTGTGAGAGTAGCCCCGCCTCCCACCTCCACCCGCATGCTGCCCCTCTGGACTCTGGCTGCAGGGCCACCCTGACTCAGGCCCCCCACCTGCTCTGAGGACCTGTTGGCTCCAGAGCAGCTGGGGGGGGCTGGGCCCAGCCTGGTTCGGGGAACCCTGATTCCTGAGCCGGGGTCCTCATCAGGTTCTTGGCCACTTGAACCTGCAAGCGTGAGGCTAACCTGCCAGGCTAACCTACCAGGTTAACCTGCCAGGCTAACCTACCAGGTTAACCTGCCAGGCTAACCTGCCAGGCTGACCTGCCAGGCTAACCTGCCAGGCTAACCTGCCAGGCTGACCTGCCAGGCTAACCTGCCAGGCTAACCTGCCAGGTTAACCTGCCAGGCTAACCTGCGCCGACGGAGAGCGCTTGGGCAAACTGCTCCCTCCAGGAGTGGGTGGCCATCACCAGGGCCAGGCTGGTGCCGCTCACCAGTGTGTCCACGGTGACCTGTGACCACACCAGAGGGTGAACCAGGAGAGGTCCTCACCGCGGACCCCGCCCTGGTGGTGGGCGTTACCCTCAGCTCCGGGGACGGGTCCAGGACCACCTCCAGTCTGCTGCGCTCTCCTAAGACGGGTTTCCCCGGCTCAGAGAGCCTCCCAGCGTCCTCCTGGTCCAGGCTGCTCCCGCCTGTCGAAGGAGCAGATGAGGACATGAGGAGGAGCTTCGAGCCAGGAGGCCACGCCCACCCTCAGCACCCACCGGAGGCGTCTTCCTGCTGCCACCGCGGCTCCTCCAGGACAATAAAGAAGCTTCTCTGCTCTTCACGCGGCTCCACACGGCTGATCTGCACCTTCAGGGTCTGACTGCAGGCACCCGTGGAGGCGTGGCCCCAGCGGAGACACACACACACACACACACACACACTCAGGATGCCTTAGAGGACCTGACGGACCTGTCCTGGAGCCAGCTCAGCACCCCTTCTGGGGTCCTGAGCCAGAGAGCCTCTCCTGATGAGGGACGGCAGCATCAGGGCCTGCAGAGAGCCCCTGCACAGGGGCCACCGAGGCGGAGCCCCCAGGAACCCAGGGGCCACACGCCGGTTCTCCAGAGCTCCTCCCAGGCGGCTGCGCCACAGAGGGAACTTTCTCTGAAAACCCCGGCAATGATCTGGACCTGAGAGGAACCAAGTTGGAAAAGGAGAAGGAAAAGATGTCGGCTGTTTGGGAGGGTCAGATGACCTCTGACCTGAGGAGGAGGTCTGAGGAGGAGGAGGTAGGGGAGGAGGAGGAGGTGAAGGAGGAAGAGGATGGGGAAGGGGGGGGGGAAGAGGAGGAGGCAACGATCACATGACTCGCTATCCAGGAAGGAGCTCCTGTTCTGAAGCACCTGCTGGAGGGTTGAACCCGCACTGCGGAGAGAGTGTGTGTGTGTGTGTGTGTGTGTGTGTGTGTGTGTAAATGTGTATGTGTGTTGTGTGTGTGTGTGAATTTGTGCGGGTGTGTGTGTATTTGTGCGTGTGTGTGTGTGTGTGTGTAAATGTGTATGTGTGTTTTGTGTGTGTGTGTGTGTGTGTGTGTGTGAACGCCCACCTGGTCTCTCTGTCAGCGAACCGGAGGAGCCCCTGGCTCCGCTGGTAGTCCCCGGCCGGCAGCAGCGCTGCTGTCCTCGGTGCGGTAGGCGAGGGCCACGGGGCCCCTGGAGCCAGAGTTCCTCAGCACGGCCACGGTCAGCGTGTCCCCGCTCTCGTCCCTGCGCAGAACCTGCTGGCCGAAGACGAAGACGCCGGCGTGGTCATCGTCCAGGATGGTGACGCAGGCCAGGGGCTCCGCCAGTCGGGCCCTCGGGGGACTTCCTGTCCCTTCACAGCCGTCTTCTCCGAGTCTGAGGTTCTGAAGGCGCACGAAGAAGTGCTTGTCCTCCTCAAAGACCTCGTCGTCCAGGACGTCCACCTGGAGAGCGGCGGAGGTCCACAAGTGGATCAAGGGCTCAGGGGGAGCCAGTGGGCCCCGGGGCCACTCACCTGGATTTCCTGGCGACCTTCTCCTGGCCCGAACACCAAGGTTCCGCTCCTAAAGCCGTAGTCGGCTCCGGCTCTGGCCGAGCCGTTTTCCGTGCAGTAGTCCACCAGGAAGGTGTCCCGTCCTGTCCCCCCTGTGAGGGACACTCCGAGACACACGGCGCCGCAGTTCTCCATGCACTGGTAGCGCGCACGCTCGAAGCCAACCCGGCAGCAGCTGGCCTGGGCTTCCTGGCGGCTAGCGCCGCGCCAGCGCGCGGCTTACGTAGTTCCTGAGGACGTTGCCAGAGCCCGTCAACATGCGCGTGACCTGCACGCGGTAGAAGGCCCGGCTCCTCCGCTGCCGCTGCAGCACCCAGTAGGCCGCCATGTGGGTCAGCTGGTCCAGGTCCTTGTCCGGATGCCTCAGCCTCAGGTCCCTCAGGACGGCCAGGACCTGCTGGATGAGGGATGGGGGGGGGGGGGGGGG
>CAAE01013621.1:16031-35567 GCA_000180735.1 Tetraodon nigroviridis
AGGAGGAAGAAGAGTAAGAAGAGGAGGAGCAGCAGGACACGGTCGGGGACGACGACGTTTTAGAGGAGGAGCAGGAGGAGGAGGAGCAGGGTTCACTGCTGAGCCGTCCCTACTTACTCTCCTCTTCCATGTTGCTGCTCCTGACCGGTTCAGACCGGTTGGTCCTCATGTGGTCATAAAAGTCCTCTCTGCTCCCCACACAGGGCTGCTTCACCGAGGGTTGGGGTTGGGTCAGGGTTGGGTTAGGGTTAGGGTCAGGGTTGGGTTAGGTTAGGGTCAGAGTTGGGTTAGGGTTAGGGTTGGGTTAGGGTCAGGGTTGGGTTAGGGTTAGGGTTAGGGTTAGGGTTAGGGTCAGGGTTGGGTTAGGGTCAGGGTTGGGATAGGGTTAGGTTAGGGTTGGGTTAGGGTTAGGGTTAGGGTTAGGGTTGGGTTAGGGTCAGGGTTGGGTTAGGGTCAGGGTTGGGATAGGGTTAGGTTAGGGTCAGGGTTGGGTTAGGTTAGGGTTAGGGTTAGGGTCAGGGTTGGGTTAGGGTTAGGTTAGGTTAGGGTCAGGGTTGGGTTAGGTTAGGGTCAGGGTTGGGTTAGGGTTAGGGTTGGGTTAGGGTCAGGGTTGGGTTAGGGTTAGGTTAGGGTCAGGGTTGGGTTAGGGTTGGGTTAGGGTTAGAAGCAGAAACCCAGAGCCGGAACCCCCAGGTCAGCAGTGGCTGAAACTGCCTTGAACAAGAAGAACCCTGGAGCAGGACCAAGGAGGGACCTCCTGCTGAAGGTCGGCTAATTGACTCTCATTATTGTCTTTTTTGTCCACCTGGTGGATCAGAGGACAGACGGTCCCTCCATCATGGGTGCTCAGCTAGTCCATCGCTGCTCTGATGCTACTTGTGCTACTGTGGCGGAAACACCGCTCGTTTTTCAGTCAAAGAGCATCGTTCTGCCCAGGGTGGGAGGAGGAGTCAAACCAGCCATCCCTCGGTCCCGTCTGTCCAAGGGCAGATCTCTTGTTCAGGTGTCCTCAAGAACATTTCACCCTCTCAGGAGGCTTCATCAGTTCTAACCAGGCTGGAGCAGAGCTAGCAGACATAGCCCTTGTGGACCACTGACATGCTGATGTCAACTGAGAGTCATTAGCATTAGCATGCTAATGGTCTGGATGGATGTCTGGGGGTCTGGTGAAACTGTGGGAGTGTTTCTGTTTTTGAAATGAGTGGAGGACAGCATTGTAAGTGGGTGAAAGATGGTGTCTGAGAGCGCCACCTCTGTTCAAAGAGGGTCTTTCCATCTTCACATGGATGGCTTCTTTGACACCTCTATCAAACCAGCGCTCTTCTCTTGCCAGGACACACGCTTGGTTGTCCTCAAAGGAATGTCCACTTTCTTTAAAATGTAAGTGGACGGCTGAGTCTTGACCTGAGGAGGTGACCACCCAGATTGTTAGCACGCTAATGGTCCACAATGGCTAAATGTCCCAGCGCTGCTTTCAGCGAGTTTTAGAACTGAAGCAAGAGAGAAAGTGAGACGTCTTCCAGGACACCTGAAGCTGTCCAGCTGAGGCCCAACCTTGGAAACCTTGAAAACCTGACCTGGAAGAGGAGCAGCTCCTTAATGAGGAGCAGCTCCAGGACTCTGGGAGCCACTTGCCTCCTCTCTGCTCTGGTCCACTTGTTGGCCTGTGTGAGCAGCTAGCATCCCACCAGGGGACCCCCCCACACGCAGCTCGTCCGCCCCGACTCCGTCCACGCCCTCCATCTCCAGGTCGCCCTCCATCTCCCCCACGATGCCGTGTCTCTCGGCGTTGCGGCGGCGCCGGCGGCAGGCGTGTGAAGGAGAGGAGGCGCCGGTCTGTGAGCCAAGCCAGCAGGACAAAGATCTGGGAAATAGACGTGTGTGAGCGCGGTCTCCCAGACCTGGTAAAACAGCCGTTGTTAGTCCACAGAACCGTGTCCTCCAAGGGGACAGCGTCCGGCATCAGGAGGACCTCCACGATCCCCGGGGAGGAGACGGCCAGGATGAGGTAGAGCCAAACGTAGGCCAAAACGCTCCAGGAGGCGGTGAGGAGGTAGACGGGCAGCCGCTGGATGCGCCGCGTCTCCCCGTCAGGGACCACCAGCACACACACGCCCACGATCACCAGCATGTTGAAGGCGGCGCTGCCCACGATGGTGCCGGGGCCCAGGGCCCCCGCCGCGAAGCCGTGGCCACACACCTGGGAGGGACACATCTGGGCTCACCAGGCCGGCCAGCGAGGGAGAGAAGGAAAGGAAAGGAAAGGAAAGGAAAGGAAAGGAAAGGAAAGGAAAGGAAAGGAAAAACCTGCCTCGATGACGGACAGCAGGATCTCGGGCGCCGAGGAGCCCAGAGCCATCAGGGTCAGGTTGGACACCGTCTCATTCCACACCCGCACCCTTCGGACCAGCGGGGCCCCCCCGGGGCCAGTGAGGGTCACCTCCTTCTCCTGAAAGAAGCCTCAGTGTCAGGGCCAGAGGGTAGGGGCAAACGGAGGCTCAGAGGGGGCAAACGGAGGCTCAGAGGGGCAAACGGAGGCCCAGAGGGGGCAAACGGAGGCCCAGAGGGGCAAACGGAGGCCCAGGGGCCACATGTGGCCCGATGAACTAAGGCATCTCCAATTTCTCCAGAAGTCAAATGAAGAGGGTTGTTAGCTTGATGGGTTGGAACAAATGGTTTAGCCCCGCCTTCCCCTAGTATGCTGGTCACATCAAAGCCTATCATCAAAGCCCAACCCCAACGCCAGCACCCACCCCCCCCTTCCCCCCCGTCCACAGACACAGGGACCAGTCCGAGCTACCTGGGAGGTGATGACTTCGATGGAGGCCATGAAGCGATCGGCGATGATGGACACTCCCAGGAAGAGGTAGATGAGGCCCAGGAAGTAGACCACAGCCCTTCCTGCCTGCTGTCCTGGCGAAGGATTGAGCGGCGTCCACACCGGGAGCAGGAGACCCGGCTTACACACCACCAGACCGGAACACGTCCCATTAGGAGGGCCCGGAGCGTCACCGGAGGCCCCCGAGGCAGGCGCCTGCTGGGAGGGCTGGGCCGGGAGCCAAGCGCAGACAGGTGTGAGGAGGCCAAGGAGGAGGGCAGGAAAGAGAACCCAGAGGGGAGTCATGACGCCACCGGGGGACACACCTGGGGGGACAGGGTCAAGTTTCCAGGGTCAGCTCCCAGCACCTGCTAACCAGCTCAGGACACCAAGTTAGTCTGCACCTCCAGGTCCCCACCGCCAGGACCAGGAGGACGGGTGGAGCTCTGGAAGTCAGGGTCGGGGTCAGGGTCAGGGCCGGGGTTAGGGTCGGGTTTAGGGTCAGGGGTCAGGGTAAAGGTCAGGAGACCCGAGTCCCACAGCAAACAACCAGCTTTCTCTGGATCCTAACCTTGTCCTAACCCAGTCCTAACCAGTCTTAACCCAATCTTAACCCATTCTTAGCCCAGTCCTAACCAGTATTAACCCAGTCCTAACCGTCCTAAACAGTCCTAACCCAGTCCTAAGCAGTCCTAACCCAGTCCTAAGAAGTCCTAACCAGTCCTAACCCAGTCCTAAGCAGTCCTAACCCAGTCCTAAGAAGTCCTAACCAGTCCTAACCCAGTCCTAAGCAGTTCTAACCAGTCCTTACCCAGTCCTAACCCAGTCCTAACCCGTCTAGGAAAGCGAAGTCAAACTGGTTAGGGTTGGTAGTCCAGCCTGGTTTATCTGCGATCAGCTGAGTCCAGGGTTGCAGTTCTCCAGTCCACCAGCATGTGAGATAGCTTGTCGGCTAACTGAGGCTAACTGAAAGCTTTTCCTCTCAGCCATGTTGTTCTAAGAGGTCAGATTTTCCAACAGCCTGTAGTCTGCAGATGTTTAACCGAATGGTTGACTAGTGGACAGTCAAACAGGTGACTTAGTCCTGGGGGACAGTAGCGGCCTTTTAGAGCACCAGGAAACAGTCTGTGGACCTTCCCAACCTTCTGGGCTACAGGTTCACTTGAGTCACTTGACTCCACCACCAGGAAGCTGGTGGTGGTCCATCAGGGCTCGTCCCTGAGAGCGTGTCCTCTGAGAGGGCTGGAAATTGGCCTATTAGCATCCACACAGAACCTGAAACTGTCCTGACCCAATCCTTGCTCTTGCTAATATGTCCTAGGAGGAACAGCTGAGAGCAGGTTGGTCCAGGCTGGTCCTGGACCTGGACCAGCATCTGTCCCCTGGAGCACCAAGCACTCTGAGCAAAGTCAGGACACAAAGTCACGGCCTCAGAGAAGTCGAGGACACTCCTCATGCCCTCCACTGGACAGGACAACACCCATGTCCTCCAGAAATTCAAGACACCACCCATGTCCTCCAGGCTGGGACAGATAAAATCCAGACTTCAGGGTGTTGGACACAAGAACAGGCAGAAGACATCCTGAGAACTGATGTAACCAGGACAGGACGGGACAGTCAGGCCCAGATAAAGACGACCTCTGGGCTGTAGTTCAAGGAGACCCATCGGTACACACACACACACACACACACTCTCACACACACACACACACACACACACACACACACACACACACACACACACACACACACACACACACACACACACACACTACCTGTCTCTCTCTGCTCTTCTGTCTCCAAGTACTTCTGTCCTGGTCTTCTGTGTCCACACAGATAAAGTCAGTCTCCACTCTTCTCCTGATGAGAAGTCCTCTCTCCCTCCCTCTCTCTCTCTCTCTCCACACACACTCATTAACTCTCTTTCATCTGCTGCTCTTTCATCAGTGTTCTCTGTACGTGTCTTTCCATACGCCTCAAATGGTTTATCTACACCGCCGTTGTCAGCGTCACCATAGCAACACTTCCTTGTTGATCCTGCTTCGTCTGTTTTAGTCCACCAAAATGTTTGTTTTTACCAAAAAAGAATTGAAACAGACAGGTGGAAACCATGGCAACGCCCCCCCGCTCCAGCTGATGGAAGCCTGACCTGGAGTCAGCCGCCTCAGGAGAGCTAACAACAAACACCAGCTCCTGTGCTAGCAGAGGATGAAGATGCTGGTGTGTTCGCGGAGGATAAAGATGCTAGCTGCTTGTAGAGGATGAAGATACGCTAGCTGCTAGCAGAGGATGAAGATGCTAGCTGCTAGCAGAGGTACGCCGGACACGCTGCTGGTGCGTTCTGTGTTCCTGTTGGTTTTTGTCGTTACTCATTACTTCGTTAACTCGGTTGGGTCACAACTCCACCATTCCGGGGGTGGAGGGGTCACCATTCCGACATGGAAACAACAACAATCTCCGGCTAACCACAGCAGGACTCACCGGACCGTGCTGGGACGTGTGGCAGGCGGAAGCCGCCTGTCCTGGAGGCCCTGATGGTTGACCTCTGGACCTTCTGCCCGGCTGGTGCGGCCTTCACGGCCCACAGGAACATCCGTCCCCCTTTCAAAAGGGCGTTTGTAGTGGCACTTTGTGTTGCACCAGAACCACAATGGCAACGTTGTAGCCTGAAATGATCTGTTGGAGTCGCAGGTTTCAGTTTTCTTTTCTTTCTTTATATTTCTTTCTCTAAATATTCCTGACATTTTTGAAGGCTGTGAAGGCAATAAACCCGTCATCAGCTCAAAGCTGTATGAGAAACCTTCAATCACTCCTTTCTTCCCAACAGCTAACTGGGTTCCCCCTCTTCTGAGGGTAGAGATGGTGGACAGGAGGATGCTGGCCAGGCTGATGTCCATCAGGAGCAACACCTCCCACCCCCTACACCACACTGTGGAGGCCCTGGGGAGCTCCTTCAGCTCCAGGCTGAGGCCTCCTCAGTGCAGGAAGGAGCGCTAGCGCAGGTGGTTCCTCCCCACAGCCGTCAGACTGGTCAATGCAGCGTCCCAGGTTCCACACCAGGGCTGCCCAACCACATGCTCAATGACTCCTGTACAGCATATATTGTATCTTCATAATTCATACTCTAAAATTCATGTACAGTACCTGTATATATGCTATTTCTTTTTTTTCTTTCTATTCTATCTGTCAGGCCCACCGGGGCTCCTGCCTCGTTTCCTTGGGTGTGTTGTCCTAGGTTGCCCACCAGGGGACGGGGCGATCCGGAGCGACACTGGAAGCAGGGACAGCTGGAGGCAATTGTCATCAGCCGGCCTATTTAAGGCGCCAGCGCCTGCGCCCCAGCGTTGGATCGTTAGTTCTCCTGTGTGCCTTTTCGTCCGTTTGTGCTATAGACTGTCTCGTGATCCTTTGCCTCCCGTTTTTGAACTCGTTTTTTCGACCCTCCTTTGGAGCGCTTTCAGTTTGCTTTTGAGTTTTGGCTGTGTGCTACCCAATAAAGGGTGTTTCTCGTCACTCCTCGCCTGGCTGCCTGGTGCTTCTGGGATCCTGTAAAAACCGCAACATAACACTATCTCTATTCGTACCCTTTCCTGTATTTTTTTCTAGTCTTTATGGTCGTGTTGCTGCTGGAGCAGTGCGACGTCCCTGTTGTGGGATAAAGAAACATTTCTTCTGTTCCAAACCAGAGGACTGGAGCAGAGTCCCCTGGGGGGCGTCTGTGGGTGGAGCCGGGCCCCTCTAACGGCTCCTGCAGGAACCAACACGGTCAGCCTAAAGATGGAGACGAGTCAACCAGGACAGTGGAAAAAAGAACCAAGCAATGACGGAGGAGTGACAAAGAGATTAACCTGAGGAAATCACAGAGGAGGGGGAGAGGTAGAGGGGGGAGAAGAGGCCTTTCTCACTCTTCCTCAGCCAGAGATGATCACTCCATCCACACGAGCGTAGAAGCAACCAGGTAGAAAATGATGGAAGCTTTATTGAGCAGACGTTCCAACCAGCCAACACATCAAAGACATTTGACCATCAAAGCTCGAACTGGAGCTGAGCCCTGAGCTTAGACTAGCTCAGGAGCACACGCCCGAGAGCCGCCCCCAGCTGGCCGGGGCCACGCCCTCAGCCCTCATTTCCTGGTCCTGCACCACCTTTCTCCAGCAGGATGTTTAGACTTGGGGTGGCTGCTCATGTTCATGTTTGAGCTAAGCTAAAGCTGGCTAATGTTCAGAATCTATACACACACACACACACACACACACACACACACACTTGATATCATTAAGAACTCCCGCTAGCGTTAGCTCCTGTTGGCTTAGAACAGCTGCAGAAGAAGCTGGAACATTTGGGGTCTTTTCTGTCCAAACGTCCTCCCGACCTGAAGAAGCTCCATGTTCCTCTGCAACCAAACTGTAACCATGGATACCAGACCTTCTGGGCGGAGCCGCCCCTCAGAAGAACACTGATAAACACAGGAGCCCCTGGAGATCAGGGGGCCACCGTCTGAGGAAGGCTAGGGTGGAGAAGGGTCCAGGGTGGACAGACGTGGGCTTCTCCAGGCTTCATCTGGCCCCGGGGGGCACCGAGGCCAGGCTGGCCATGACGGAGCTGAAGCGATGGTGGAGCTCCGCTGCTGAGGAGCAGCTGAGGGCTGGAGGCTTCTGGAAGCTCCTGGTCTCTGCAGAACAGTCCAGCAGCTTTGGCAGGAAGTCGGTCAGCTTCTCCTGGAGGTGAGCTGGCAACGAGAGCAGAGAGAGACTGGAGGTGACTGGGCGGAGCAGGCCAGCGGCTCCAGCACTAAGGCTAATGCTAACAGCCAGGTGGAGCTCCTGAACCCCAGATCTGATCCCAGAGCAGACCCCAGGCAGGATCCTGGAGTGGACCCCAAGGCAGATCTCAGATATGTACCAAAATGGATCCCAGAGTGGATCCCAGTCTGACTGGAACAGGCTGGCCTGTCCCTCAAGCACCTGACGGGGGTCCTGGAGGAAGCCCCCTCAGAACCTGCAAACTCTCCAGAGAGTCGGGGATTTGGACCTGCAACCTTCTTGGTTGGAGCAGAAAAAGCCTGCTAGGGTTGGGTTAGGGCTGGGGTTGGGTTAGGGTTGGGTAAAAGTTGGGTTAGGGCTGGGTAAGGGCTGGGTAAGGGTTGGGTTAGGGTTGGGTTAGGGTTAGACCCTGTGCAGGGGTGGGGCAGGCGAGTCCACCTCCTGGGAACCTACGCTCCATCTCCTGGCCCAGGTAGGAGCACCAGCGGTTCCTCATGTCCTCCACAGCCATCAGGTCTCTGTCGGCGTCGTGGGCCAGCAGCAGGGGGATGCAGGGGACCACCAGCTCGTTCATCAGGCCCAGGCCTCGGCTCACCTCCGGCTCCTCCCCCGACTCAAACATGGCCGCGGCCTGATGGTTCAGCTCCTGGAGGGTGGAAGCAGATACTCCTCAGAGCTCCTGCTGCAGCTGCTCCTGCTCCAGCGCGGACGTCTCCTCCCGCCTCACCAGCAAGCAGGCTCGGCGGTAGCAGCCGATCAGCTCCTGGTGGTGGCCCCTGTAGAGCCCCCCGGACAGGAGCTCCTTGTTGTACTGGTACGAGTAGACCAGGAAGGCCAGGGCTTGGCTGTAGCTGCACAGGCGCAAGCAGACGGTCAGCAGACGCACCTGAGAGCCCAGGCCACAAACCCTCCCCAGAGCATACCTGGACTTCTGGAAGAGCTCCAAGCCGGTCACGAGGAGCAACGTGGTCTCGCAGAAGGTCCGGTAGGTCCGGTGCCACATCTGAGACAGGAGGACACAACTTTACCGACCGCTAGCATGCAGAGCAGCGCTGCCTCAGAAAAGACCCTGTGGGGCTACAGGAGAAGCTCTTCTGAAGACCAGGAACCACAGCGGTAACACTAGGAGGGACCTTTCAGGGAGGGACCTTTCAGGTCGGAACCCGGGCTTAAGCAGGAGGCCCAGACTGGACAACTTGGTCCAGCTCTTTCAGGGGATCCCGAGGCATTCCCAGGCCAATAGACATGGTCTTCTGCTAGCTCCTGGGTCTTCTCCGGGACCCCCTACTGGAGGGACCTGCCCTAAACATCTCACCAGTGAGGGAGGCATCCGAACTAGGGACCCGGCCACCTCATTAAGGAGGAGCAGCAGCTCTCCTCAGAGCTCCTCCCAAAGCAGGAGGGCAGGAATGAAGATGGACCTCCTGAAACCCCCCACAGGACCCCAAAAGGACGAGTGCTAACCTCATACTCATCCACGCCTACGTCCTCAGACTTCACCAGGTCCAGTTTGGCACGTGCCACATTCACAACACTTTTACATCTGTGAGAGAGGAGAGGCGGAGGAGGAGGAGCTGGAATTAGAGAAGAGTCCAGAGACAAGTATGAAGCATCCAACACACCTTTCGTCCAAGGCCAAGTTCCTGTTGGCAAACTGTGAGAGCAGCGTCCTCTCCAGGATCCGTCTGGGGGCCTGGTTCTGGATGAAGTAGATGATGACGTGCTGGAGTCTGTAGTCGTTCTCCACAGCCGTGTCCTCCTGGGCTAGCTTCAGAAGGCGGGAGAACTCCAGCTTCATCGCCTGGCAACAGAGAAAAAGCCGCTTCAACGGGCTGAATGTGGATTCCAGGCCTTCTCTCCTTCCATGGTTGGTAGAAAGTCCCACATTTCCAGTCAGGCGAAGAGGGATCGTTCTTTCAGGTAGCCGCCAGCTGTCAGGCCCATTTAGACCAAAGCATCGCAAACGAAAGCAAGAGGTTCAGCTTCACAGCAGGATGCTAGGCTCAGGTCGGGCTAGGGAACTGCTTCAGGGCTGGAAACCAGTCAGGGCGGAGGGGGCAGGGTTAGGCCTCGTTGGAGCTGGCCGTGCGGGTGGAACCACGGTGGCGGTGGATCAGCCAGCACGGAGGCGCACTTACGGCGTTTAGCAGCGCCTCAGGACTCTCCTCCTGCTCCTGCTCCTGCTCCTGCTGCTGCTGCTCGGCCGCGGCTCTGGCGATGGCTCGCTCCGTGTCCTGCTGCAGGTGGTTAGGGTAGCTCTCTGGAGAAAGCTGGTCCATGTAGCCGGGGTCCCGGTTGGGTACTGCAACAAAACTTCAGAGAATATTTATCCTGACAGATCCCACAGTCACCGGTCAGTCGTCCGTTAGCGCCGATGACATCAGGACAATAGGTGGTAAAGCAGTCAGTCGTTACCCTCACCGAGGCTTTCTGGGGGGCCGGACTGGACGCCCACTGGCTGAGGGGAGGCAGGAGAGGTGATGAGGCTGCGCGATGCTGAGGCAGATGTGGCTGCTGGGGCCTCAGCCAGGGGTTTCTCCGGCTGAGCCTTGAGGGCCTGCAGGATGTCCCACTCCTTTATCTCATTTTCGAACAACTGGTTGTCGTCCTTGACGTACTGCCTCAGGTCTGGAGGGAGCTTGTCCATGCCACAGAGCACCTGGCCCGTTTCCTTGTCAAACTCCTCTGCAAAGAGACAGCAGAGGAGCTGGGACGGATCCCACATCATCCCAGCGGCTCCACAGCCCACCAGAAGGACCAGGCGGAGGAGCGGCCCCTTCCCAACACAAAGCAACACCGGCAAGAGGCAGGACCTGCAGACGGCCTCCGGCCAAGGGCGGGGCGGAGACTCACACCCTAACCCTAACGGTGTAGATGAGCAGCCTCAGAGAGGTCGGCTGCAACAGCCGGAGAGTAACGGTCTGATATGAAGGCGTGGAGCGCTGAGTCCTTGTGACAGCTTGTTCCAGTGACCGGTTGTCATGGTGACGGGTTGTTGTAGAGACAGGTTGTCATCGTGACAGTTTGTGGTAGTAACATGTCGTTATAGTAATAGGTTGTTGTACTGACAGATATTTACAGTGACGGGTTGTCGTAGTGTTGGGTTGTCATTGTGACAGGTTGTTGTAGTGACGCAATGTCCTAGTGACGCGTTGTAGTTACGGGTTGTCCTAGTGACGCGTTGTCCTAGTGACGGGTTGTAGTGACACGTTGTAGTGGCGGGTTGTCCTAGTGACGGGTTGTAGTGACACGTTGTCATAGTGGCGGGTTGTCCTAGTGACGCGTTGCCGTAGTGACGGCTTGTCATAGTGACAGGTGGTCATAGTGACGTGTTGTCCTAGTGACGGGTTGTCCTAGTGACGGGTGGTCCGAGTGACGGGTGGTCATAGTGACAGGTGGTCATAGTGACGTGTTGTCCTAGTGACGGGTTGTAGTTACGGGTTGTCCTAGTGACGCGTTGTCCTAGTGACGGGTTGTAGTGTCACGTTGTCGTAGTGGCGGGTTGTCCTAGTGACGTTGTCGTAGTGACGGCTTGTCATAGTGACTCGTCCTAGTGACGGCTTGTCATAGTGACTCGTCCTAGTGACGGGTGGTCCTAGTGACGCGTTGTCGTAGTGTCTGGGCACCTCAAAACCCAGTTTTCTAGAGGTCTGAATAGTCGTTCCTCACAACCCTATAAAATGGACTCTGAGGTCCCTCGAGGTTCCATTTTAGGTAATTTTCATCTTTATGCCCGTTTGCCTAAGAGAAGAACAACGGAAAGGTACCTTCGATGAGAAAGGGCTTCTTGTCATCGATGTACATGAGGCAGTAGGCACTGGCGTTGCGGTAGCCTCCAAAGGAGTCTCGCACCAGCTCCTCCCAGGACGACTTGGTGACGGTGATGTCGTTGTACTTCATCCAGCAGTGCTGACGTGGATCATAGATGTAAGCCCAGTAGTGACCAGCATTAGCCTGACCCTCATGAACCAGCACAGCGTGAAGTCGGTACGGAACCTGGGACACACAGGAATCCAACAACTGGAGCGACGGGAACCATCAGGTCAGGGAAAACACTGGGGGCTGTTTTGTCTGGCTCCACCAACCTGCATCATGGATTTGTCCGAGTACATGAGCTCCACGGTTCTGTGGATTCTGCTGATGCTACCCTGGAGGTCTGGTGAACATGAGACCCCCCACAGGCGGAAGACGTGAGCAAAGGTGCTGGAACCCAAGGCTGGAAAACAGCTGGCCTACCATGGATGTCCTTCTCCACCTCAGCCCTCCAGCGGTGGAAGCAGCTCTCCAGCACCTGCAGCTCCTGGGGGGAGATGTGGCGTGGAGCTGGGTGCGCGGGCAGCTCCGCCGGGAGGCGGGACTGGGTGAAAGGCTTGTGGATGGCGGTTCTCTGCGGCTGAACTGCTGGCGGAGCCGTGCTGGGGCCCGAGGGCGGCGAGCAGTCCTGCTGCAAACTGCTGCAAAATCCTTCACTTGGCACTTCTCTCAACTGACCCGGTCCATCCCACACTAACCATCAACCAGTTCTTTTTCCAAACCTTGGTGAAAGGCCAGGGGACCCCGCTGCTCCGCCAGGGGGGGCTGACGAGTCCAGATCCTCCACAGGCGACATGCACACTGGTTTACTGGAGGCGAACTCCAGGGCGTACTGGAGAACGTCAGCAAGAGGTAATCTCTTGGGTCCAGATCCGTAGGACATGTATCTGGAAGGACATCAAGGCTTCAGACACAAAGACAACAGAGGCAGCATGAACCAGCCAGAGGAGGAGGAGGAGTACTTCCTGGTCAGAAGGTACCGTTCCTACCTCTCCATGCGCTGCTGGAGCAGTGAAAGATGCTCCTTCAGTCTCCTGATCTCCTCCCGCTTGATCCTGGTGATTTCTCGGTTTTTGTCCATGTACCTACCAACACACACAGCCCCTTTTCAGTGACCCCTGGCCCCAGGACAAGTCACATGATGGACAGGGTTCATTCTTGAGACCGTCAGGGTCAGGGGTTCGTAGGAAGGGGGAGAGGTTTGCTGAAAGGGTCCGAGGTTAGCTAAGAAGGTCAAGGTCAGAGGTTAGTTGGGATCAGAGTCAAGGGTTAGTTGAGAGGGTACGAGTTAGGGACCCTGTGTGTGTGTGTGTGTGTGTGTGTGTGTGTGTGTGTGTGTGTGTGTGTGTGTGTGTGTGTGTGTGTGTGTGCGTGTGTTATGTTCCTGCAGTGGGCAAGGACTAAATGAGACACTCTGGCCCCCGTGCACTCCTCCATGCACCCACCTGTCCATGTAAAGCATGGAGGGAAACTCCAGCTTGTTGTGGATCTTTTCGGGCCGTCCGAGGGTTTGGTTAAACTCAAACCTTGAGAGTTCAAAGGTCAGCACAGGCGGCAGCTCCGTGAACCAGTGCTGGCAACAAAAAGGAGCAGATGAACCTCAGAGGCCGGACTGGAGGCCTAGGTGCTGGACTGGGGCCTCCTGGACCACTGACCTCCTGACCCGAGCGGCTACAGTTCTCCGCTGACTCAATCTCCCCCTCGTTCATGGCTGCCTCCAGACACTCGTGCAGATCCTTGAAGCCGTTGACCTGCAGAGGGTACTGCCCGAACATCTCCGGGTTTTCAAACTTTTTACCTGCCCAGGCGCAAACACAGGAGACAAGATGAGAAGATTAGCAGACGGCTCTGGAGAACAACCCAGGCCAAGGTCTGAGGGCCCCCTGCTGGCAGGAGAGGAGCTACTGGGAATGTTCTGGGAACCTTCTGCTGGAACCACTTTAAAGATCCTTTCAGACTGGGAACTTTCTGCTGCCTGCTGAGGGGGCTGAGATCTGGATCCGTGCTGAACCATCTCCACAGCACCTCCCAGTCCCTGCACCAGCCCTCGGTAGCCAGAGGCTTCACCAGTCCATCGAGAGGAAACAGGTCCTTCAAAGATCATCCAGCTGGCTCCCATCTAAGACCTGGCCTCACCTTCCAGGACGCCCACAGCGAGGAAATGGCCGTAGAAGAGCTCCACCATGGGGTTCTTGGCTCTCTCAGTCTCACTGGAGATGGAGACAGAGGCAGAGCGTGAACCTCTGCCGAGGCCAGCCTGCTAGCTGCACCATTCCAGCACGTGCACGCTCACCTCTCCCCCTCAGCCTGCTTCTGGAAGGCGTCCTCCAGCCAGTCCAGCAGCTTGTGGCTGAACTCACTCACATCCTGCTGCAAAGCAAAGGCCACAACCAGAAATCACACGTCTGCCTGGAGGTCTGCACAGCGATGGTGCTGGTCTGGCTGCTCGTGCACGCAGGAGGACCGGGGCCACGAGGGCACCGGGGCCGGCCTACCTGCTGAGATTCACTGGATTTGAAGGCCTCCTTGAGGATTTCTACAGCTCGGGATGGATCCACGTACTTCCTCTTGGAGCCCACCATCAGGGAGAAGAGGTTCCTCAACTCCTGCATGAACGGCAGGTTCCGCTGCTCCTGCCAACAGAACAATCAGCAGAGCTCAGAGCTGAACCCTGGAGGAACCCTTGGTGAGGCCAGAGGCTTAGGCCTCGGTAGCGAGTCGGCTCTGTGGGGGTAAGCTTTCACTTCAAGGGTCAGGAGTTAGCTTTCTGTGCTAGCTCCACCCAACTCCTGAAACTGGAGGTCCAGGCACCTCGTTCCTACTGTATGAAGCTAGCTCTCTGTGCACAGGAGGGAGACGGAGACAGAAACGGAACGGGAGACAGACAGGTGTGTGTTCACTAGCGTGTGCTCAACTTTGTGCTGCTGCTTCATATCTTAGCTGAGGAGCTAGTGGACATACCTTCTGGTTCCGAGGCAGGTCCTCCACTCTGACAGGTGGGCTGTAGTTCAGCACCAGCCTCTGGAACTCCAGGAGGTTGAACAGAGACTGGAGGAGGAATCCAGACACGTTAGCAGGAAGAGGCGACTCTAGATTCAGGTCAGAGCAAACTGTCAGACCTTTTCTCCTCCTGACAACAACAAACTCTCGAAAAAAGTCTTCCGCTTCAAAAATGAGTTCCACTGCTGGTGGAATGCAGGAAGGGTTTCCTGTGAGGACCACCTGCAAAAGGAAGCTCTCCAAGTGACTCCCGGAGGCCTGGCTGTCTCTCCTCTGACCAGGACCTTCAGCATTACCGACACAGAGGGAGGGGGGAAAGGGAGAACCAGTGCCACCGAGAAGGAGGCCTTCCCATTGGTCCAGACTGTCAGCTGACATGATCAACCTGATCAACCTTGTAATTTCCCCGCTGTGGGACGAATAAAGTTCTATAAAGTTAAAGTTAATGTTCCACCCGTATACCCTGGATGTTTCCACCCGTATACCCTGGTTGTTTCCACCCGTATACCCTCGATGTTTCCACCCGTATACCCTGGATGTTTCCACCCGTATACCCTGGTTGTTTCCACCCGTATACCCTGGATGTTTCCACTCGTATACCCTGGTTGTTTCCACCCGTATACCCTGGATGTTTCCACCCGTATACCCTGGTTGTTTCCACCCGTATACCCTCGATGTTTCCACCCGTATACCCTGGATGTTTCCACCTGTATACCCTGGATGTTTCCACCCGTATACCCTGGTTGTTTCCTACCCGTATACCCTGGTTGTTTCCACCCGTATACCCTGGTTATTTCAACCCGTATACCCTGGATGTTTCAACCCGTATACCCTGGATGTTTCAACCGGTACTTACCCGTATACCCTGGATGTTCCACCCGTATACCCTGGATGTTTCCACCCGTATACCCTGGATGTTTCCACCGTATACCCTGGATGTTTCCACCCGTATACCCTGGTTGTTTCCACCCGTATACCCTGGATGTTTCCACCCGTATACCCTGGATGTTTCCACCCGTATACCCTGGATGTTTCCACCTGTATACCCTGGTTGTTTCCACCCGTATACCCTGGTTGTTTCCACCCGTATACCCCTGGATGTTTCCACCCGTATACCCTGGTTGTTTCCACCTGTATACCCTGGTTGTTTCCACCCGTATACCCTGGATGTTTCCACCCGTATACCCTGGTTGTTTCCACCTGTATACCCTGGTTGTTTCCACCTGTATACCCTGGATGTTTCCACCCGTATACCCTGGATGTTTCCACCCGGTATACCCTGGTTGTTTCCACCTGTATACCCTGGTTGTTTCCACCTGTATACCCTGGATGTTTCCACCCGTATACCCTGGATGTTTCCACCCGTATACCCTGGATGTTTCCACCCGTATACCCTGGATGTTTCCACCTGTATACCCAGGCTGTCTCACCTGTATCACGGCACTGAACCAGCAGGTGTTGCCAACGTTCTTCAGGCCCACAGGGCAGCTGCCAGTCCTCTTTCTCTCATGGGGGTTGGGGGAATCGCTCCAGGCTTCCAGGTGGCTCCTCTTCAGGGTTGCTTTGTTCTCAGCTATGCTGGCCTCCAGGACTCTGACACGTGCAGACACAAGAAGGCCGGGTCAAAATCCTCTGAGTCTTCAGACGGTTCACCTGACCCACATACCCCTAACAGTCCCTCAGCTGTCCTCCAGGCCTGATCCTAGACCCTCAGCTGTTTCAGGCCTGTTCCTAGACCAGAGGTGGGCAAACTAAGGCCCGGGGCCACATGTGGCCCAATGAGCTGTTTAATCCGGCACGCAGAGCTTTTACAACACTTTTTCCAAAAGTCAAATCAAGAAGGTTGCCAGCTCGATTGGTTAGAAAGAAGTTCAACTCCACTCTTCACCTAGCATGCTAACATTTTCTCCTAAGAATGTGAGGCCAAACATCATCTGGAGCTTCATGAACCATCTCTAGTTTATACCAATTTACAGGCTCTTTAAACTATTTTCTCAGTTAATAGTCCATCAAGCATGATTGTAAGTTAACCTCCGACCCTCATTTGGGGGCTGGCCCCTTCATCAAGCTCTAAAACCCAATGTGGCCCTTCAGGCAAAATAATTGCCCACCCCTGTCCTAGACCCTTGGCTGTCCTCCAGTCCTGACTTCAGACCGTCGGTTGTCCTCAGATTAGGACACTGGACACACACACATTCACACACTCACACACCAGCTCTTTGTGCCGACTGTCCTCTGGCATTCATAATCACTCATCGTTTTCTTGAAGCGAGGACTGTCCTGTTGCCCTGGCGACGGAGACAGCAGGAACAAGAAAACCAGCTGGTTGTTCTGGTCCTGTTAATAAGAAGCTTCCACACCTGTCCAGAAAAACTAGGTCCTGATTTAAAACTGATTCAGGACTGGTTCAGGACTGATTTAAAACTGATTGAGGACTGGTTCAGGACTGATTTAAAACTGATTCAGGACTGGTTCAGGACTGATTTAAAACTGATTCAGGACTGGTTCAGGACTGATTTAAAACTGATTCAGGACTGGTTCAGGACTGATTTAAAACTGATTGAGGACTGGTTCAGGACTGATTTAAAACTGATTCAGGACTGGTTCAGGACTGATTTAAAACTGATTGAGGACTGGTTCAGGACTGATTTAAAACTGATTCAGGACTGGTTCAGGACTGATTTAAAACTGATTGAGGACTGGTTCAGGACTGATTTAAAACTGATTGAGGACTGGTTCAGGACTGATTTAAAACTGATTCAGGACTGGTTCAGGACTGATTTAAAACTGATTGAGGACTGGTTCAGGACTGATTTAAAACTGATTCAGGACTGGTTCAGGACTGATTTAAAACTGATTCAGGACTGGTTCAGGACTGATTTAAAACTGATTGAGGACTGGTTCAGGACTGATTTAAAACCGACTGAGGACTGGTTCAGGACTGATTTAAAACTGATTCAGGACTGGTTCAGGACTGATTTAAAACTGATTCAGGACTGGTTCAGGACTGATTTAAAACCGACTGAGGACTGGTTCAGGACTGATTTAAAACTGATTCAGGACTGGTTCAGGACTGATTTAAAACTGATTCAGGACTGGTTCAGGACTGATTTAAAACCGACTGAGGACTGGTTCAGGACTGATTTAAAACTGATTCAGGACCGGTTCAGGACTGAGCCTGGGGGAGACTCAGACTCCATCAAGGTGTCGGCAGCCTTCAGCTCTGGACCACAGGCACTTGGATGATTTCTAACCCAGCGGAGCAGCTCCAGAGAGGTCACCCCTAGGTGCCTAGCAGGGCCAAGCCGAGCTGACCTCGACCCCGAGCTCCAGGTCAGGAAGGGCAGAGGGGCGGGTGGGAGCCCACCTGCTGATGGCCTGTTCCTCATCGGTGATCCCCGTCTCCCGAAACGCTCGGCTGGACTCAGCCAGGCTGAGAGCGATGGCGCGCTGGAGGTCATCTTTGTCATCGCCCGTCAGGTCAATGACGTCTAAAGAAAACACACGTCGGCAACATTAGCTCCTAGCACACATGTCGGACCATGCTCTTTGTGTTTCCGTGCCAATATGCAGGACAAACCAGGGCTCTGGTCCAGGTCTGAACACACTCAAAAGTCCAGACTGATGATGAGAGATCACACCGCATCCTCACAGATGAGGACCAACACTGAGCCTAGGAGAGTAGGCGGAGCCTCTCATATCTGCCCACCAATCACATCTACCCATCACCCAACCAACACACCAACCCTTCATTAATTCACTCATCCATCCATCCATTCATTCATCCAACCCATCATCTATCCAACCATCTGGAGCAGGTCCAGGTCTCAGACTTGGGCCAATTATCTGGAGCAGGTCATGGTTTCAGACCTGGACCAATAATGTGGAGCAGATCCAGGTCTCAGACATGGACCAACCATCTGAAGCAGGTCCAGGTCTCAGACATGGGTCTCAGGTCTCAGAGGGGCCCTCAGGTGTGGGGTCTGCAGGACTCACTTGTGTCTGCCTGGCTGCCCACACTGATGTATCGGTCACTGGTGAGCTGGGACGTCTGGTCGTAGCTGCTTTCGTCCTGAGGGGACGCCTGGACGTTCTTCTCTGTCAGAAAGGCCACAGCTTCGGTCATGTCTCCATCGCTAGCCTGCAGCAACAGATGCAGCTTTACTGAACATCAAGACTTCACAAGTCTCCTGGAACTATCAACAGAAGGTTCAAATGAAGTCAGTGTTTGACTGGGAGAGACAATGAAGGTCAGGACCCGTCCGCTAAGGCCTTGTTTGAGGCTAACGCTCAATTCAGGATTGGTCAGGAGGGTCACCACGACAACCACCACTGATGTGAAGACCAGGCGGGTCACCCCAGCAACCAGGAGGGCCACCCCAGCAACTAGGAGGGCCACCCCAGGAACCAGGAGGGTTACCCCAGGAACCAGGGGGGCCACCCCAGCAACCAGGAGGGCCACCCCAGCAACTAGGAGGGCCACCCCAGGAACCAGGAGGGTTACCCCAGGAACCCTCCTGGGGTAACCCTCCTGGTTCCTGGGGCAGGAGGGTTACCCCAGGAACCAGGGTTACCCCAGCAACCAGGAGGGTCACCCCAGGAACCAGGAGGGTTACCCCAGCAACTAGGAGGGTCACCCCAGCAGCCAGGAGAGTCACCCCAGGAACCAGGAGGGTTACCCCAGCAACTAGGAGGGTCACCCCAGCAACTAGGAGGGCCACCCCAGGAACCAGGAGGGTTACCCCAGCAACTAGGAGGGTCACCCCAGCAGCCAGGAGGGTCACCCCAGGAACCAGGAGGGTCACCCCAGCAACTAGGAGGGTCACCCCAGCAGCCAGGAGGGTCACCCCAGGAACCAGGAGGGTCACCCCAGCAGCCAGGAGGGCCCCACTCAACCACCACTGGTGGTCACCCAGGAGTTCTCAACAGCCACTGGGGACTAAAGGAGGACTGGGGGGGGAGGACATGAAGGTGCCTCCTGGTTGAGAGGAGAGATGTCTGCCCAAGATCCCTGAGCGAGTCTAGTGGAGCTCCCTGAGAAGAGCCAGTTCAAGCATCCAGGCCTGGGAGGAGACCTGACTCTGAACCAGGAACTCTCATGAACATGTCATGAAAGCTGAAAGAACCGCTGCTTAAGATAAG
>CAAE01013622.1:0-18411 GCA_000180735.1 Tetraodon nigroviridis
CCGT
The DNA here is from genome assembly GCA_000180735.1 of Tetraodon nigroviridis. Lineage (NCBI taxonomy): Eukaryota > Metazoa > Chordata > Actinopteri > Tetraodontiformes > Tetraodontidae > Tetraodon > Tetraodon nigroviridis. The sequence goes on from CAAE01013622.1 coordinate 5, forward strand.
TTCCGCGGGGAGGAAACAGCCCGGGTTTGTCCTCATCTTTCGGCGGCACCTGCCTGCACTGCTGAAGACTCGGCGCTCTGTGTCAGAGAGAAAAGGGGCTCGCAGCAAAAAGCCATTTTCTCAGTGCGATAACGAGTCAAGACCATCAGCATCACCTTTGATTTGTGGCCGATCTGATTTGGGTCTGATCTCGTTGGAGCGCTATTTTAGCTTTGATTTAAATGTATTTGTGCATTTTAGGTTCTTTGCTTTTTCCCATTAGAGCGCCTGGCATGCTTCTTTTGCTGCCCTGGTGTATTTTTGGGGGGTACATAAGTAATATACTCTTACCTGCTTTGAGAATTGGTTGCTTTTAACAGTTTTACTCCTGGAACTCAAGGTACACTCTGCAATTTTAAATGCGGATTTTAATCATTACTGACCTGTTTTGGCTGCAAAAATGCTGAGTGGCGTCCTCTTTCTGAGCATCCTTACGGTCAGCAGCCTGTCGCCGTCAGAAACGCAGAGTCGTAAAACTTCAGCCTCCAAAGAGATCTGCAAGAACCGTTGCGAATGTGAAGAGAAAGAGAGCATCCTACACATAAACTGTGAAAGTAAAGGATTTACCACCGTCAGTCAGTTCCGCGCACCACCGAATAAAATTTCCCAGCTTTTCCTAAATGGTAACTTCCTGTCGCGGATCAGTGCCAACGAGTTTGTCAATTATGGCAACGTTTCTTCCCTGCATCTTGGTAACAATGGCCTGCAGGAGATCAAAATGGGTGCTTTTAATGGGTTGCGCAGCCTGAAGCGACTTCATTTGAACAACAACAACTTGGAAGTGATTAAGGAGGACACCTTTGCGGGACTGGAGAGTTTAGAATATTTACAAGCAGATTACAACTACATCAGTGTCATCGAGCCGGGCGCCTTCAGTAAGCTGAACAAGCTTAAAGTGTTAATCTTAAATGATAACTTACTCTTGTCTTTGCCCGCCAACATCTTTCGCTTTGTGCTTCTCACCCATCTGGATTTAAGAGGCAACCGCCTGAAAATGCTCCCTTTTGCTGGAGTGCTGGAGCACATTGGTGGGATCATGGAGATCCAGCTGGAAGAAAACCCGTGGAATTGTACCTGCGATTTGATTCCCCTAAAATCGTGGTTGGACACAATTTCTGTCTTTGTTGGGGACATAGTGTGCGAGACACCGTTCAGGCTCCATGGCAAAGATATAACTCAGCTGATAAAGCAAGATCTGTGCCCTCGCAGGAGCGTCGGTGAGCGTGTCCATCCTTCTGACTCACATCCCCAAGGAGTCCTGCCTCCAACCCATCACCCTGGGGTGATTGCACCAACACGCGCTCCAAAAGCTTCCCGCCCGCCTAAAATGCGCTACAGGCCAACTCCTCGAATCGGGAAAGACAAACACGTGTTTGGGCCCATCATGGTTTATCAGACTCGTTCCCCAGTGCCCATGTTGTGCCCCACTGTGTGTGTGTGCACTTCTCAAAGCCCAGAAAGTGGACTAAACATCAACTGCCAGGAGCGCAAGTTGCATAACATTACCGAGCTAAATCCCAAGCCTTCCATTCCAAAGAAACTCCACCTTACTGGAAACTACTTGCAGGTCATTTACAAAACAGATCTGACAGAGTACAGCTCTCTGGAACTGCTTCATCTGGGAAACAACAGGATAGCGGTAATTCAGGAAGGCGTGTTTGAGAACCTGACAAACCTCCGGCGGTTGTACCTAAATGGAAATTATATTGAAGTTCTCTCCCAGTCCCTGTTTGTTGGTCTGCAATCACTCCAGTACCTTTATTTGGAATATAAGATTATAAAAGACATTTTGCCCGAAACATTCAACTCGCTGCATAACCTTCAGTTGCTTTTCCTCAACAACAACTTGCTAAGGTCATTACCCGACAATGTTTTCGGTGGGACGATGTTGACACGACTTAACCTACGGAATAACCACTTCTCGTACCTTCCGGTCAGCGGGGTCCTTGATCAGCTGTCTGCCTTTATTCAGATTGACCTGCAGGAGAACCCTTGGGACTGCACCTGCAACATTGTGGCACTAAAGAACTGGATGGAGCTGTCCAGCACCAGTGTAGTGGTCAACGAAATCACCTGCGACTCACCGTCCAAACATGCTGGTCGACTGCTGCGCTCTCTTCACAATGACGCTATTTGTCCAGAGCCCAGTGAGGTACCCCCACTGCAATATGCCCCCCCTACAAAGACCTCAACATTAAGGAGCCCTGGAACTGAGGCAACCACCCCCTCATCACCCTACTCCTCTGTTTTTAGCTCGGTCAGTCCTACTGAGGCCCTGATCCAAACCCCTGAGCTGCACCCTGAGATTCCCCTATCAGTCCTGATCCTTGGCCTTCTGGTAGTTTTCATTCTTTCGGTCTGCTTTGGTGCTGGTTTGTTTGTTTTTGTTCTTAAGAGACGCAAAGGAGTGGAACACATTCCCACAACTACCAACAACTTGGATCTCAACTCATTCCAACTGCAGTATGGCTCATACACCCCAGCACCGACCCATGAGAAAGCACCGGATGGCCATGCTTATAACTGTGTGCCCCCGCCTATCGGCTCCATGTGCCAGAACCCAATATACATGCAAAAAGATGGCGAACAAGTGGTGTACTACCGCAACCTAAAGGAGCTGAGCTTTGGGCCTCTTGATGTGAAAAAAAATGATGTGTTTAGTCGCAACCAAGGGGCTTTTACCATCAGCGCAGTGAAGTTTATGGCTAAATCTTCTACATCGTGTGGATTGACGAACCCGGAGCCCCCGGAGACGTTGTATCAAAACTTAGGAGAGAGGCCAAACAAAGATCTTCCCACTGCTGCCGGGGCCCCGTCGTTTAATTACAACTATTGCACTTTACCCAGGAGGCCATGCGTTGTCCCACCGTATGAGGCTGCCACAGCTCAGCAGCACGTCATCACCCACGAGCTGCTGAACAAAACTGTGCTCTACGCCACCCCCAGCCAATACCGAGGCAATCACTCCCCTCAAACCATCCAGCAGCCAGCCCTGTTAGCGGGGAAGTTTAAAACACAGCCAGACTACCTGGAGGTTCTGGAAAAACAGACCACCATGAGCCAGCTGTAAGATAGTGCCCGGCCCTGTTCTGTGCAGCAGACATAAATAATCATGCAGTTATTGTCCTCCTAGCTCGATATCTATCTTATCTGTACGTTTGCTTACACACGACTGACTAAAACAGTTGTTTCCCTCACTTGTTTTCTTTTTGCTTTATCTTAATTTTTTAAAAATCTGTAAAATTACTCTAAAATGTTATTATGCACCTCTGTATATATTTTTTTTTTCCCTCTTTGAAAGATATAAATAATTTTTTCGTGTTTGAGAACTAAATTCTAAAAAAAAAATCTTTGGTGAAACAGGTATAATGTATATTCTACAGAACTGTGCAGAAAAAAACTAATCAAATCTTTTTTTTAAAAAAAAAACAAAAACATAACGATATTAGTTTTTGTAGACGAGGAAAAGCTACGCAGTGATGTTGCTGTAAATAGTTAGCTGTACGTGTATATTGAAATTCACAAAATAAGAAGCAGAATCTTATCAGTTACTCCAGAAAGTGCCTTTGCACTCATATATTTTATCAACATTGCTCTCTGCAAAATGTTTCAATTAAATATATTTTAATGAAAACTTGTGTAAAATAGAAAACTTATTTGTATTTTTAAAAAACAAGACATAAAAAATGACTTGGTGTGAAATCAGAGTGGAAAATCCTGCAGAGAGAATGGTGTTTTTTCCCTTGCCGGAAAGCTATATTTGTTACTGGGAGCACTGGTGTGGACAAAACTGAATAAACTTGAAGCACGTTGATGAGAATCTGAGCTTTAAGATGAATTCTGTGCATTTTGTGAGCGATTACTGTGGAATTCTATTTACTGCTTTTGTGCCTGTGTGCGTGTGTGTGCGCGTATGTGTGTGTGTGTGCGCGTATGTGTGTGGAGAAAGTAAACAATTTTTTAAAAACTCTGCTCCTTTATTCTGTGATATGATATATTACTGGTGCTTTATGGCTGTAAACATGCTTGAATATGTGTGTCATTAAAGAAGGAGCCTCCAAGTCGGGCCCTCCAGACTGGACCCTGCTGGACTGGGTTGCACACAGCTGCAGCAGAGATCAGTTCAAAATCAGACAGCACTGAATAAAAGTGTATGTGTGGGGAAAAGAAAGCAGGAGCTCACATTCTCTGTCGCAGAGGAGTTCAGATGTAGAAGCACAAAGCCGCTTTTCCGTCCCCCCCCACCCCTTAAATTCCGTCAGCTGCCTTTTAGCCCAAGGTGATGGTGGCTAGTTGTATTCTGTCTGGAATTTCTTTCTCGCTGTTCATCTTCCTTTTTTCCCTCTTTGTGTGTCCATCACGTCCTACACCTTTTCGTCTTTTGTCCTCTTTTTCTTCGTGTGTTTCTTCCTCTGTTGGAGCTGGCTGGCTATTGTGCAGCTGTCCAAGGTGCTGAAAGGCCGTTGGCAGCTGGCTGGACGGCTGAGACCTGCTGTGAGCAGATTGTGACAGGTAGTTGACAGGATGGTTCGCCTCCTCTCTTTATTACCCACTAGTCACTTTAAATACACCCTGTAGCAGCAATAACATTTTTTATACATGTGTTTTTATGGAAATGCAATGAGCTTTAAAGTATGATGGGTTACGGAATGAAGGTCTAAAACACACGATTCCTATTATTATATACATTCAATTTGCATTCAATGTGACTGATTTAACAAGGTGACTCGTTTGGGATCACAGGGCCGGACATGATTGATTACATGATGTTTTATTTATTTTTCTGACTGTGTATCTCCTGATAGAGGAGTGCATATGTGTCAGTAAAAGTTAGCAGAAGTATTGTATTAATATTCATTTTGCTAGCAGACGTTGCTATTTATTGGCTACAAATCTGCACCAGTATGCCCCACTGAGTTCCGCTAATGTTTCTGAATTGGACGTTCTTGTTTAAGTATGCTGCCAGGTGAGCATTAGTAACACTAAAATACAAAATATATTAAGATCTTAACCCTCAGATTATGTTGGAAAAAAATTACAATGATGATTTTGCAGTGTTTAACCTGTACTGTGTAAATGCCTTAAAACAGTCAAGAAAACAGGTTAAAACAAGAACAACTTTATTTTGGATTATATAAATAGTTAGAAAAGTGACATTAGATAACTGTCTTAATTTCAACACTATGTTTAAGAAGTATTAAGTTAAACCCTTCCTTGATCCTCCCAGGTCAATATGCTCCATTTTTTTCTTCTCATCCTCTTTTCCTTACATCTGTTCATCTTCTTCTACCTCCTTTTTTCCCTTCCTTCCGACTGTTTTCTTCCTACTTGCGTCCTTCTTTCTAACCTCATTTCTTCCTTCCTTTCCACTTTTTTCTTCTTACTTCTCTTTCTTTTTTCTCCCTTCCTCATTTACTGCCCTCCTTTCTTCCTCGCTTCTCCCTTGACTTGAAGAAAGCACAAGAAATATATTTTTTTCCATCTTCACAAACATTCTTTTTAACTTTACCATTCAGTGTTCAGCATTTTCACTGTTCTGCCACATGATGCTTTGTGCAGATGTAATTTTAGCATTTCACACAAGAGGTACTTGTTTTACTGTCCTCTCTTTAGGGACAGACTTGGCATCCTTTATCTTTCTTTTCACCTGTGACCACTGGATGTTGGTTGGGTGATGCTGCAGGTTGGTTGAGTCTGAAAACTGAAAATCTGGATCAGCATTGTCTCCGAAAGATCTTTTGTCTCTAAAATCTCTTCTTCTACATCACTATCGCAGTTCAAAACAAGAACTACTCCACCCGGCACACAAAAACAGCAGAAAAGTGACATCAGATAACTGTCTCAACACAACATTAGTCTAAGAAGTATAAGTCAAACCCTCCCTGGACCTCCCAGGCCAAAAGCCCCACCCCCCCTCCTCACCCCCTTCCCTCACATCTGTTCATCTCCAACCCCCTCCTTCCCCTCCCTCCCGACTGTTTTCTTCCAATTGCGTCCTTCTCTCTAACCTCATTTCTCCCTCCCTTCCCACTCTTTTCTTCTAACTTCTCTTTCTTCTTTCTCCCTTCCTCATTTACTGCCCTCCTCTCTTCCCTCGCTTCTCCCTTGACTTGAAGAAAGCACAAGAAATATATCCTTTTCCATCTTCACAAACATTCTCTTTAACTTTACCATTCAGTGTTCAGCATTTTCACTGTTCTCCACATGATGCTTTGTGCAGATGTAATTTTTGCATCTCACACAAGAGGTACTTGTTTTACTGTCCTCTCTTTAGGGACAGACTTGGCATCCTTTATCTTTCTTTTCACCTGTGACCACTGGATGTTGGTTGGGTGATGCTGCAGGTTGGTTGAGTCTGAAAACTGAAAATCTGGATCAGCATAAACATTGTCCTTTGTCTCCGAAAGATCTTTTGTCTCTAAAATCTCTTCTTCTACATCACTATCGCAGTTCAAAATGTTCGATAAAGCTTCTTCAGCTGTAATCCTTCTGGAGCAAATCTTTGGTGAGCTCACCGAAATGATGTCATGAGATTAATGACATGGACAAGTGCAGAAAAGTTCCCTCTTTTCACACACCTAGCTCTGGTCGCAGGGGCCCCCAAAATATATAGGTGTAAAATAAAGTAGAGAGAGACACGCTATCTTGGATCCGGACAACTCTAGACCCCCGTTAAAGCGTCCTGGTCAGAATGACCCGCCACATCATCAACGCATCTAAACTCTGCACAGACATTGTACGACACACCATGTGTCCAGATTGCACACCAGTTAATGACCCTGAAAGAGGAAAAGTCCGAAAATGTAAGAAAGAAAAAGAAAAGATAACCAGTACTTTGGATGTCACGAAAGCTGAAATCACTAGGCATGTCTGTGCATGTGCTGAGCTCCCTCCACTGAAAATAATGGAAGTCAACGTCAGCAATGTTTGGTGGAGCTGCTCGAGGTGCTATTCTAGTGCACAATAAATGTATTATTTACAAAATAGCTGTGTTGCCATAAGATCACAAGTAAAATAAAATTATATGTTACATTTTTTTAGGGTAAACAGAAAACTGGAGCTGCTTTATGGAGTCCTTCAGTAGACTTGTTTTAGGAGAGACACTTCTGAGCTGGCTGTTTCAGCCAACAGGCCTTTTGGTTTTCCACACATGTGTGGAGATCAGGTCCACACACAAACATCCATCCAGTCAGGAGCTGCAGAGGAGAACAACCAATTAAACCAGGCTTTGGTTATCGATCCTTGACAACGCTTTGAGCTGGTTGACGGTGATGCCCTTGTTGCAGATGCTTCTGCTGCATCTCCATGAAATGACGTCCAAAGATAAAATTGCCCATCACAAAGTTGACATTTGCTGTGAATGCTGTGTTGATAATGAACATTAGGAGGTTCTTTATAGGTTTTGATTAAAGATTTAGCTGTTTTCCTAAGATGCATTTACTGGACTTACCTTTTAATCTGACATTAACTAATGAGGTCAAATTTGTTTAAAAGAGAAAAGATGGTCAACAATATGTTTTCTTTGATCCACTATTAAATAAAAATTCTTATATCCTTATTCAGCCTTCCTCCCTGGTGCCTCACCTATTTAGCTAGCCTGTTTCCATTTTAAGTTGTTTCACAGCATCTCCTGCAATGCTTCATTTCCTTCACTTCATTTTCTAGGCCTGTGTTTTTGTGCAGAAAGCAACAAACATGCAGGTTTTTTTTAGTCTTTACTGCTGGATCCGGGCTGATGTTGGTGTGGAGGGTAAGGAAAGGAAAAGGGGAGGTGAGACAGAAAGAAAATTATCTATTTCCAACTAAAAATCAGATTTTCTTTCCTTGGGCAGAACAGACCTTAAGTGTCTTTTGCTGGCACTGAAGGAAGCAGTGGAGTGTTCTCTACCCCTTCTTTACCCCCACCCTTTCTTCCCCTCTCTCTCTCTCTCTCTAAGAGAGAGGGGGAGAGGGAGAGCTAGAGCTGCGGCAGAGGAGAGGCAGCTTTTCTGTAAAGCTTCCTCATTGGTGTGCAAGACTATACATGTTCAATTGCTCTGTGTTTCTGTGTGTGTCTGTGTGTGTGAGTGTGCTTGTGTGTGTGTACGCGAGTGTGTGAGCGAGTACCAGCCTGTATTTGTATGTGAACCTCAGTTTCAGTGCTGAAGTGTTAGATATGGTTGGTATTTTGTGACTGTTGCTCACCCTTTTCTCGATTGTCTCTCTGCCTGTCTCACTTTTCTTCTCTTCTTGACAGCCCTCTAAGGCCCCACTGTCTGGATGATATGATGGGGTGTCTAAATTGGTATTCCAGCTATGGTACTGCATGTGTGGAAGTGATTCACAGATGACTTTGAAGCATCAGGGCTGTCACTTTGAGTTAATTTACAACAGCCTTTGCTCTCTCTGGCTCTCTTTCTCTCTATTTCTTTCTGTCTCTTTTCTTTCTCTCTCTCATTTTCTTCTGTGTATGTGTGTGTGTGTGTGTGTGTGTAATTTCTAACTTCAGTGCACATGTGATCAAATCCAGCTTCTCACATCTATGCCTTTAATCATATTCTTGCAGACTGCTGTACTGATTTTACCCCGCTCATCAATATGTTTGCGTGTGTGTGTAACTTTGTGTTCCACACACAGTTCTACACAGCCATTATAATAGTGATCCAGAGATTTTTTTGAAGGATTCCTTATGTTTTAGATGTGATCGAAGCAGTTATTTGTTTATTTGTATTTACTCACTAAATTAGGGGAAATTTGCCGACAGTTCACTGAACGGCTCTATTCTGCTGGGATGGTGGAACCTTTGCCTTCATGGTACCTTGTGCTGCTTTCGATCAGCCTGAATTATATATATATATTTTACATTTTCAAAAAAATCTTTAGTATGTCAGATTTGCAAAATTGAAACAGGTTGAACAAAAAACTTTTGATGTCAGACACGTCTGCCCCAGCGGGCCCATCCAGGAAGCTGTAGTTTAACACTCTTGGCAGACATACTGATCTGAGAATCAACTGATGAGGTCACCGCATTATTCTTTTATAATATCTCTTTGAGCATTATTCATTCTTGTCTTTTTGAAATTGAAAGAGGGTGATTGAATCCAGTACTCCCATGCGGTGGCTCTGATGATATTGCAGAGTGACGCTAATACCAGAGTGTCCAAGGATGGACGCCCTATCCTGCAACAGCACGTGCCACGCAAAACCCACCTGCTTCATCTCCGGCTGCCTACTCTTTCCTTTCTTGGCTGTGCTCTGGGTCGGTGCCTCAGTCATGTGGCTCGTTCCTGCTGGGCTGATGAATGCATTCTACTACTTTGCTGATAGGGGCAGTTACTTTATTTTTTTTATTTTTCCCCTTTCTGGGATATATCTGTTCTCTTTGGGGATAAAAATCACTTAATCCAGGTTTGAGTTTGCTGTGGTGGTGTGAGTTTATTTTAAAGTATGCCGACACACCGATAAACTGACAGATACAGAGCTGGTCTGAGTCGGTGTGCTGACCCAGAGCAATGAAAACATGGCACATTTATACAGGGGAAACAAAAGGCAGTGATCGCGTGTGTAAACACACAGGAACCAAGGGGGCAGGGACAGGAAGGGGCCAGTGCCGTTTGGGCCCGGACCCCAGGATCAAAGAACCTGAATAGATGTTCCTTGATTAAGGTGTTAATTAAGGATGGGAAAAAGGGGAGGAAGGGAAGAAGATAAGACAGTAGGAGGTAGGAAAGGAAAACAATACTATTTGTCAACAAAGAGGTCTCTGGCTAGGCAGGTGTCAATACCATTTGTGCATGTTTTTTTAAAAGACAAACGGGGGTCTCTGATTAGGATAAAACAGGCGGGGCACAGGAGCAAAGGGAGAGCAAGTGATAAGTCTTGGTGGGGGGGCAGATAGTTTGAGACATTGCTGACATAAACTGGCTAACACCAAAAGCATCCTAATAAACAGTGGCCTTGAGACATTCAGTACATTGTTATTGTTTTTTTTTCCTTCCTCAGTTCTATGGGTGAGCTTGTGTTTTGGCTTGATTTTATTGCCACTGGCTGCCTGAATTACTCTCGATTGACCAGAGTTTAAAAATAGAAGGAAACAAACACATTCCCTTTTCATGGGACAAAACAAATTCTACTGCTTTCTCCAACCTGGCGTGGTCTGATTTGAGAAGACGATTATTTATCAAAGGGAAAACAGTCAGGTTTCTTTATCAGGAGTAAAGCAAGAAAATAAATCTTTTCTAGTAGACAGACAGTTGGCAACGTTGTGATTATTAAGAGGTAAGGCTGCTCCTGCATCGACCCGGCAGCTCTGCGGCAGAGCATCACAATCAGCCCAGCTCTGGATACAAGAGACTTCAGGGATGGGGAGGGCTGGGGGGGTGGGGGGGGGTTCACACAGAATCCAAAGATAATTAGTTCCTTTGCTGATGATTACAATGCCTGTTCTGTGAATGTGTCTGTGATGGTGCTTGATTTTGACATTAATCAATGGTTTTCATGAGCAGTCGTTTATCAACAGTTGGACTGTACTGCAGTTGCTGGCAGATCCGAGCGGCATCGTTATTGGTTTTAATTAAACGAAAACACATACAGCTTTTAATTTAAAGCGTACTTGTTTGAGGTCCCAATGGACTTGAAGTAGACTCGTCTGGATTTGTTATACATCTTTTTCCACAAATAATAATTTGTTTCAGCGTAATTATGCAGAAATTTTTGGATTTTCTGCGTGCCTCGGATTGACCAGCAAGTGGAGGTGCCAGAAGAGTCCTGCAATCTAACAGCATTCATCACTCACAATGGACTGAACAGGTCCTGCCACATGCCATGTAGATTGGCATAGATTGGCATCCACATCAGCTGCCTTTCAGAACTGATGAGCTCCATCCTTGCTGACCTGCCTAGCACACAGTACTACATTTTAATGTCTTCATTTATGGCACTGATATGCAGACACGCAATACAGCCCTGAAAGCTACTCCACAGCATTTGAATGCTGCTGGCTTGCAGCTCAACAACAACGACGAATGCCACTTCCGTGAGTCCAGCCTGCTGATCCCGGCTGATTGATTCTCATTTATGGACCGCAGGTAGGGCTGAAAACTGTGCACATGGCCAGCCATTTTCAAATAAACTCACAGACCATGCCGCACAGCAGCAGCAGCAGCTTTCCAGCAGTACTTGCACACGTGTTACTATGTCAGGGCAGCAACACACCTGCTCGACCACAGTGGTGCAGCACCCCTGCTGTCATCGTTCCACAGACAGCGTTTTTTGGGCTCCCGTTTTCATGCTTCCAAACAGTTCGTCTTGTTTAACCACCTCAGACTCCAGCTCAAAAGGTTTTGTTTATTTCTTAGATTTCTCCTCTCAACATTTGACTTCAGCGGGCAAAGCCTATGAAACATGAATATTTAAGGACGAAACGTTAATGACAATTGGTTTTGGCCGGGTATCAAGACCCACTGAGTCATACATTAGGATCGGCTGTATACAAAATTTTCTTGTGTCACACAAGCATCTTTTCATACCACAACCCCTGCAGGGAGATCTGTGCACATTTTTTCACATGATTGATAAATGAGGGCCAAGAGCACACACTGACCTTGCAGTCATCGGCATAAGTGCACACTCTAGAAAAACTGTCCGGACAGATTGGTCGTAAGCCGAGATACACGTGCTGGCATCCTCGACTCCTGCAATGCAGAGCTGAGCGCTACTTCTGCCAGATGACGTCAGAGTGGAACGCCAAGTTTTATTCGTTGAAGACACATATTTAATGGAGAGCCTCCCTTCGTCTCTCTGCTCTTGCTGCTGGTGCTCCACACACTCAGGAGTGTGTTACCTAGAATTATTTACCAAGTCCTTACATAGATTTGCTATTGTGAATTGATTTCTAGATGACATGTTTTACATCAAAAAGTGTTGGCAATATTGGGAATACTGCGATTTAAAAAATAAATGTAGTTTGATTGTTATTGTTATTTGATTTCTATTTCATCATGTGATTGGTAGAAAGAGGGGAGCTCATTCTTCACAGTTTATATGTATGTATATATATATATGAATACATGTTCAAGCCAAATGTTCAGATTATGTTTTCATGAGTTTGTAGGCAAAAGAAATTTTAGACAAAATAAAAAAACTAAACAAAAAAACTAAGATGAACACTGTAATTTGATTTCGATATATTTGCTTATGTCATGTAGTTTTTCACCAGCCGACATCTTTTTGGAACGAAACAGGTAGTCTGAGATTATGCGGGTCCACTGAAATTAGGCTAATATAAAAACACCTTAAAATTTGATTATGTCTGGATCAAGTAGTTGCTTCAGAATTTAATAGAATCTGTAAACATTAAAGTTTCTCAGTTGTCTGCTTCCCCCCCTCGCCACCCAGCTTGCCTGACAAGATGCAGGTAAGGTCATTTGTTCTCATACTTGCCTGTCGAGGGGTTCCGCATCTCCTTTAGGTCAGATGCTCAGCTGTGGGCAATGTAAAGATTGGCTAATCAATCACACACAGCAGAAGAGGAAACAGAAAAATGCAGAGATAAAAGAGAACAGAGTGTCGGAAGACAGAACAAATGATTATTGATGCCATGCAATGTCTAAAGACTCAGGAAGTTCAATGCATAAAGAATTCGCCTGTGTGTATGTGTGTGTGTGTGTGTGTGTGTGTGTGTGTGCGTGTGTGTGTGCGTGTGTGTGTTTATAGCTCAAGGTTACTTGATCTGTTGGTCAAACGGGATTTTCCTCAACTGTATGATTGACAGAGAGGAACAGAGACTCTGACTGTTAGCACTCTAACTGTTAACATTACTCCAGCGGATGTTGATGTCGCTGCCTTACGTACTAGATGGACACTTCAACCTCCTGGGGGAGCTGTTGCAAACTTCCTTGTGCCTACAAGAGAGGTGTTAAGTCACACTGGAAAAAAACATTTTTAAAATGCTCACAGATATGTGATAATTAACTTTGGGATTGAAACTCTCGCTTGCTTTAATGCCCGATAACCCTCTCTGGAGCCGTTCCCCAGGAGACATAAAAGAGTTGAACAAAAGGACGCTAACACAAACGGAACCATCTGCATGATGCAAGGCACAGTTTGAAGCATCCAATGCCGCATCAAAGGGACTGACAGATGAAGTGGCAAATGAACACAGTGAACCGAAGTAAGACGATGGTTGTGGGACTCTGTCTCGGTTTTTTTTGTCAACTACATTATGTAACCTTATGTAATAACAGACACGCTAATATAAACATGAAACTTTTTTTTATTCTTATCTTGACATTAGCTACCAAGCAGGTCAGCCCACCAGTGCTGGAGTACCAACAGTAAGTCGTGTGGAAATGTGTTGCTGTCTACTCCACAATCATCAAGGATTTCCAGTTCACCTGTGACTCTCCCCAGTCTTCAGCCAGTCTAGCATACCTTTTTCATCAGTCCTGAAGCTCCAGCGTTACACACACTGTCTGCCAGATTGTGTGTATGCCTCAGGTTTGAGTTTCCAGCGTTATTTCTCAGACTGGTTCCCTGTTTTTTGACCTGGCCTGATCCTGACCTGCCTATCCCGCCCCAGCCCTGGTAAATTACTGATTTTTGTTCAACTTGCATCCTGCCTGGTTTCCATCTGCTTGATTACCCTTTCCTGATTTCTATTTTCTCTTTGGCCCCTGAAGTAAGGATTACTTTTCCATGGAACCAGACACAATGAACTTTGTTCAGTCCAGATTTCCTTCCACTGTCTACCGTGGACCAGGCTTGCTGTACAGCATGAGCATTTTTCAGATAAAATTTTCTATCAACTACACCTTTGCAAGAGTTGAACACAATAAAGTACAACCCATGGAATCAACGCACACTTCTTTTTTCACAAAGCCACTTTGTCAGGATCTAGGAGAGGTCCTTAAGTGGTACAAAGTGGGATTTGCCTACTCTCAAACCTCTCTCTTAGGATCCACAGTGGAATCCGATGTCTGGCAGTGCTGGAGTGTCTAAATTAAACTGTTCTACAAATGCTGTGCATATGACAGAAGAAAGTTGCAGAATGGAACCACTGACCTCACAGAGATGTTATTGTGTGCCTACAGGCAAATGTGCAATGCTCGGAATTACTTACTGTACAGTAAGTGCCTGTTTTCATAAAATATTGTTTCTGTGACTCACATTTTGTGGTCTCACATAGTTTGTTCCTGTAGAATTCACATCACAGGCAGTCACACTTGTGTCCAGGCCACCGTAACAATTAGGTAGTCTGATGTTAGGATGCAAATCCGGCACGCATGATGTGCTGCTGTTTGGATTAACAAGAGGTAAAGAAAAATAAAACTTTCAAGAAAACCACACAGTGCTTACTGTCCACGACGGACTACATGCAAGTGCAAATATAACAATTAGTGACGAGATACCAGATTTTTTTCTTTTTCCCTCACTACTACAAAGGCCAATAATGTGATTTTTCCATTTTTTTTTCTGCTGACGCTCAGTGAGCCTAATATTCTGTTTTAAACATGGCAGGAGATTTTCAAGAACTATTTGCTGTACATCGGTGCTACAGGTAATTAGCACAGCACATCTTAGGGCCGTCCTGTCACACTGCCTTGGCACCAAGGTCCAGAGTCGTTTCTACTTGCTTCCGGATACTGGAACCACCTACGGCACTGCAATGACAGCGTTGGTAAATTTCTTTGTTCCCAAGAATAACATAATTGCTGAATGCCATGCCTTTTATAAAAGGGCTCAGATGTCAAACGAAACTGTCCTTCCGGACATCACAGTGCTACATGAGCTCACCCACGCGAAATCTTTGCGATCGTCAGGATAACATGATTCGAGACGAGCTTATGGAACATTTGCTTGACCACTGGATGAGTGACTTTTGATAGACTGTACCCTCAACCTTGAAAAGGTCATATCTCCTGCTAAGCAGATTAAAGCCTCTACGGAGTAGGCAAAGACCTTCTCCTTTTTGCCATCACAGCCTGTTCAAATAGCAAAGGGGAGAAATGTGAGGAGGAAACATTTAATTGCTGCTGGTGAGTCTTCCTCTTCTTATTTTTCTCGTCAGAAAACCTGCTACTGTTCCAGATTTCACATATATTTGGCTTAAGCGCCTTTCTGCCCTGCTGCGTCAGTCACATGCAAAAGTTGCCATAAAGTGAGGCATTTTGCTAAAGTAGGTTGCCCTGCACAGATGAACAGTTCTTGAGGGGAGGTTCTTGAGGTTGAACTTCCAGAGGAAGTAGGCATTTTATAAGTCACAGTGTTAAGCACCGACTGCTCTGCACTTACTAATGATAAGAATATGTGCAATGTCTAGATCTATCCAGGACAAGCACATGCCTGTAAGGCCAACTTGCCTATTGACACTGGCTCACCCGATACATCATGCCCCAAAGCATCCATACACAGCACTTCAAAGGCATCTCTTTGACCTCCTGTTAAATTGGTGTCTTACAACCGTCCGAGCACCCAAGTGTTGGGGTGCATGTCCTGGGGACCAGAGTCTTAATGAAGGGGTTTTCTGGGCATATTGTGAACAACCAAGTGCTGTGCCCTGACTCCTCTGTTGCTATTTCTACCTCTGTACCTTTCTATCCCAATGCCTGTGTTACAGTGCTCCAACACACCTATTTATGCTATCAGGTGTGCAATAAACCTTCTGCACTGTGTGGAGGTTGATTCCTCTGTTGTACCAGGGCGCCAAAAGCTGTGCTGACTGCTACTGTCTGTCAGAGCGGCTGTCTTTGACATAATAAAATGCTTACTCATTCCTCAAATTACTGAATTTTTCGATGCCTCTGCTTGGGTGCCACCCATTTCTGTCACACAGCAGAAGTCAGACAGAATCCTGATGTGTGCTGACCAGCATGAGGCCAATCATTATTAATGCCTTCCTACTGCCCCACATGAATAACTGCTTTGTAGCCTAAAGAGCTCCACCAACTTCTTGTCCATCGACCTTGCAAACGCCAAATACCAGGTACCTTAAAGCAGGGGACACACTGCATGGTTACGCCTCCTGATGGTGAGAATTGCAGAGTGTGAACTCCTGTCTCAGACGAGTCTTATGTCCTGTATGAACACCCATTCTCCTGCCACTCACGATTGTGACTAGAGAGTCTTGTAGTGTGGGTGGCCCAAGTACCTCGCCAACTCAAAAAATCGTGTAGTGTGTCCCCAGTTTTACTCATGATTGACTGTTCTACTGCATACTATACAAACAGTCATCGGCAGCAAACCCCTTTCAAAAAATTATGGGTCCATTTCTGCTGACCTGCCTGGCGTGCAGTACTACGTCAACGAAGTGATGGGGCTGATATGCAAACACACAACGTAGCTCTGAAAGCTAGTCTACAGCATCTAAATGCTGCTGGCTTGCAGCTCAACAACCACAAATGCTACTTCCATGAGTCCAGCCTACGGCCCAGTCTGATTTCTTTTTTTATGGCAAAAAACGATATGCACATCCATTTTCATATAACCCATTTTTTTCTAAGAAATTTTACATTTAGTTTTGTTTTTCATTGTAATTATTTTTATCTTTCTGAACATTTTTTTTTAAAAGCAGTTTTGTCCTTTTTGGATTTTTTTGTAGTCGGTGAAGTGACAGAATAGGTAATCACTGGTAAATTGACTGTGAAAAGTGTAGGTTGAACATGCCTGCGTGTAGTGAGATGGTCTGATCATTTCATGTCCTACAACTATGACATTGCCCAACTGCCTAGGGAAGGAGAATGCACCTGCTGATTGTTTAAAAGATAAAATGTGCTTCGAGACTTCTGTCATAGCTGTCAGTCTGCGGGACTCTCCCCTCTTCCCTTCCTGTTGCTCTGTCCGCCTCTGACACACCTGTGCGGCGACAGTAACGACACACACCAGCAGCTCAAGAACAATCAGGGGAGATATTCAATCTGCCGGCTGTGAAACACTCGTCGCCACATCATCTTTTGTGTTTCGCTGAGCGTTCCAGCTTTTTGGATTGATAATTGTGAACTTCTGAACTTTGCCTGTACCTGACCCTGAGCCTACCTGATCCCTGGTTGTAAGTGTGGAATAACAACTTCAGGTTCTTTGTGCCAGGTACGCTCCACCTTGCAGTCACTTCCATTGCTCATAGGTTGCATCGGGGGTGGTGCAAACAAAGCAGCGACTAAGGGAACTGCACTGGTGGTCGAAAATGGACAATCAGGTTCTCAATGCTACCTGTGCCTGCTACTTGTGTCAGTCAAATAACAAGACAGCAAAGCCGTGTCCAGGACCACTACAGCCTGTGCTGCTTTCTGGTGGCCCTTAGCAAAAGGTTATAACTGCCCAGTTTAAAACTGTTACTCCGGACTAGAGGCTTGCTATCACAGTAATTGAAGATACTGTAATAAATGGCCAGAAGTAGCCCTCGTCAGGAACATCACCACTGGCGACATCTTTATTTTTATGTCAACTATGTTCAGCCCTCCACAAAACCCGCTGAGCCTTGTTATAGACAATGGTGTCCAGTTCACTTTTACATCCTTCACATCTTTCTTACAGGACAGATAACGCACCACAGATCTCTATTCTTTTATCCAGTTGCCAATGAAGCCACGGTTAAATCGTGTTTCCTAAACAAAATGTCCAGTTTGCTACACACACAGCATCAGCAGTTCAAACACGTAGTGATAGATTTCTTCCATGCCTCCACTCTGCATGCCACCACTTGCATACTTCTATATAAACTGCTCCACGGGCTGACTGCATTGCCCCTGCTTTTCAGGCATATACTGCATGCAGAGATGGACATCCGCTGCAGAGTCAATGCAGAACAACAGAGGATGAAAACCTACACTGACTCCAGACGAGGTGCACGTCCTCTGTCCTTGCAAAGAGACAAAGTGGCATTCAGAAACCTCTGCATGTCATGAAAAGTCACAAAAGGTACACTAAAAATTACCTATTATCGATTCAAGATACAAATCCTGTTTATCTAGTTCACTGTGTTTTTTTTTTTGTTTTTTTGTTTTTTTTTGAGGGACTGTTACACATGATCAAAAAGTTTTCAGTTTGTCAAGTTCTGTTTGGTGTGAGGAGTGAAGGCATATTTAAAAGCAGTAGCTTGTACATGATGTCAGAACTTTAGTGACTTGGCTTAATCCTGCTAACGCCTTTGACTCCACTCGATTAGAGTGATGGCAATGGAATCGGCACTAACAGATTAATAACAAAAAAAACCAGTGAGCTGCAGGATTCACACTGCTCTAAATCTAGGATATTTTGACTGGTCGTCACAACTTCTAAGGCCTGTCTGAAGGTTCAGACCTGGTGTTAAGATTGGGATTGGGTTTAAGTTAGGGTTTGGATAATGCTTTATGCCTCTGAAAGTCCCCAAATACAAGGATGTGTTCATGTGTATG
>CAAE01013622.1:19927-40412 GCA_000180735.1 Tetraodon nigroviridis
AGTTTTGCTAGTAAAAGAAGCATTCTGTTATTCAGCACATAGCAGGTACAAACAGACACACACACACACACAGACACACAGACCCAGCAGCAAAAATGATTGTCTCGTAGGACTCTTATTGCGTGTCTTCCTGTGTGTGTGTGAGTGCACTTATGCTCCAGTGAGCCGCTACCGGAGGTTAAGCACAGAAGCTCATGTCCCGCTGGACAGCGTCCGTCAGCCAAAACACATTGATATGGATATGGAGGGCACAGCTAAGCTGGAGAGAAAGGAGAGCTGTAAGAGCAAAGGAACATTGGTGTGAAGAGGGGACGGGGTGAGAGGGAGCATTCTGTGGAGCTAACAAAACGAACACAGGCAGTGAGCACCAGGGCCAAACATGTTAAAGGAAGCCACTCATGTCATTAATCTGGATAAGCTTTGAAGATTCCAGCGCATTCGTTGCAGAAGATATTCTGTCTTCTATCAGGAGACCACAGCCGACAAAACATTAGGCCATAAAGAAGCCTATAAACGAACTCATCTCATCCAAACAAGAGAAAGGCTAATCAGTAAACAGAAAGCATCACAGCCAATTGTGGAATATGTGATGATGACATTTCTTCCAGGAAGTGTTTATTTATTTATGCTGATTTGGAGCAATATCTGCAAGCATGTGTAATGACGTGATTTCTCTTCCCCTTCCAAACTGAACTGTCGTGAATACCGTTTGGCTGATAATAGAATATGGGCAGCCCTGGTCCCTCTAACCTCTGCTGTGCTCAGGTCCTACATGAAGAACGGAGTAAAAACACCATAAATATACTGAAAGAAGACTCGTTTTCTTTGTCTGCACAATCCAACTCCCGTCAACAATAGAGATGTTGGCTCTCACTTGACACCTGTGGTTTCACATGATGAGGTGGTGTGTTTACGGTCATTTACATACTCATTCATTATAAAAGCGAACCGAGCAGAGACAGTCATCTTCATCAACACATTCTCGTTTTCCTCTTCCAGTGTAACATTTTACTTGTCTCTTGGGCCTTTATTATATTGAAGTTTCCTACTTTGTCATTATGATGTATGAAAATAATGAGACTGATGATAGGCTGAACCTGTGGGAAGAATGAAGCCGATGTCTCCAGATAGACATTAGAAGGGAGTAGAGCGATGGCGGCGCATGTGCATGTGCGTGGGAGAAACTGTCAGCTGCTTGATTAAATCAATGTCAATTGGATTAATAAATTTGTTGCCAGTTCTCAGCATCAAATGTGCGTAAAATCTATGCAAGCGTTTGCTCACTGATGAAGACGACAGACCAAACTATCATCCATCCATCCTGCGTAACAGGAACGCGGGAAGAGAAAACCAGTTTCAAAAGGGAAGAAATTTGCTTTATGAATGTTGCTGACACATAGCAGGAACATACTGTATATGCACATTAAAAAAAAAAAAACAGGTCTTGGGGTTAATCTTTCTCAGTGGAATGCAATGAAAATGAGATAAAATCTTCATCCTGTGACTGCATTTATGGAGTGAATAATATTTTGTCGGTCAAGGTCAGTTCTCGTCTTTCAGTCATTATGTCTCAGGACACTGAAAGCATATTAAACAGCCGGATAATTGGTTATTTTAAAAACCGCTGCATTTTACTGTTTATACTTAAAGCATTAACGTGGAAGATGACATTTGGTTTGACAGTGTTGTTTTTAAACAGCTTAATGTGTCGTTCCAACATTTTCTGATGTATATGCAGGAAATGTCCCATTGTAGAACAAATGCATGCAAAATATGTTTTTGGGAGAATTAAATTCATTTAGACAGGCAATTTAAAAAAAAAAAAAATTCAAATAAAAAAAAAAATACTATTGCAATACTGCAACCTCTTTCCAATAATTTTCACAAAAGAACAACTTACCTGACATGAATACCCACTGCTGTATGGGTACCCCTGCAGACAAATAATTAAAAAAAAACCCCAAACAAAAACCAAAAAAAAAAAAAAAAAAAAAAAAAAGTTTATAGTGTAAAGTTCAAATTGTGATCAATCTGGTTCATTTATTGTTTTATTTTGTTTTGTTTTTTTCTTAACACCCATTTAATTTCTAATGTCTATCACAGAGCTTGACCACAATTTGGTAACTTTTGGGTTGTATTTAGCCACGCTCGTCTGTGTGATTCCTGTTATTAACACCTCTGGCAGGTTCCATTTTGACTGTTCTTGAAGTGCTTGTGACTCAGGAGAACAGTAATAAAGCACAAAGTATATCTTTTCTGCTCCACAATAAAGGTGAATTCCACTGTGCAGGAAAACAGGTTTTCCTGGAGGGAAACGTCCTGAAACAGAAGATCAGACTCTGGGAGCCTTGATGCTATCTGTTTAATAGAAAACCTACAAATGCTACATAGTGTCCCTCTAATCCTAAAATGACTTCTGAAACACTGCACCCCTGTTGCTATCTTTGTGAACAGCAACCAGGCAGTTTCAGCAAATCTCATAATTAACCCTCTCACCATGTGTACCACTTGTCCATCTCTTAGCGGTCGAGTTCTGTTTATTTATCTGATGCACAGCTTTCAGAAAGAAGTGCTGCCTAAAGAATAGAGGAGGAATGTTTTGCAACATTGTGTGAGGAGCCGTGTGACACTTCTTACCGGGTTATGCAAAAGATAAACCTGCTCTTAACCTCATTTCCTGTGATACCGGTCTTAAGGTTGAAGTTTACAGCTCAGTCTTGTGGGATCATTGGCTCGTGTTTACCCTTTCATTTGTTCTCATAGATATAGAAGTTTATTCCTGGTTCTGGTTGGAAAATGTAGTAATAGCCATGTAACAAGGAATTTTGCACAATTTTGTTTTCAATTTGCACTTGATTTTGGAGGCTAATGATGTCCTACCCCTAACCTTTACGAGTCACTAACTATGCCCTACATCTCAAAAGATAGGACATAAAAAAACAATCTTAAAACATTCACATTTATTTTTTTTATTTGTTCTCTTAATTTTTAAAAGTCTGAATACAAAACAGTCAGATCAATACATAACATTTTTTTTTTTTTTAATTCCTGCAGATTCTTTTTTATCACATCCTGGAAATTTTCCCTTACCTGTTCGAATCTGAGTATACATGCCTCTTATTGCTCTCTTGAGTACTTAAATAACCTCCACCTCCTTGTGTCCTCCCTCTGGCCTCATAATTCTCTCTATTGCAGACGTAACCTGTTAACTTTTGTTGGTTTTTTTGCTTTCTTTTTGTTATTGTATGAGAAAGTCAGGAGTGGCAGAGAAGTATATTAGAGCGGTGCAGGACACCACTCTAACATACTCAATCTCTTTTTTACAAGGATATTTGGCATTACTTTGTGTTACTTATTTGAATTTCTCCCACCTATTCTGAAATGTAAATTATTCTCTGTTTTTTCCCCCCAAATATACATAACGGAAGTGTATTGCATTCACTTGAAAAAAAAAAAAAATTGTGGTTTTTCGAGGTAATTATTTCTGTTTTTCAGAGTAATTTATTTTTATGCTTGGTTTTTCGATGTCATATATTTCAATTTTTTTTTTTTTTTTCAGTTTTTTGAACTACTAGAGCAACAGTAGACACATTTATTCCTTTATTGAGCGCTCGATGGAAGCAAACATGACCAGCTTGTTTAGTTCAATCAAGTTTTACTTTGATTTGGGTTTAAGACACTGGGAGCTGGCTTTAATTCACATAGATGGTATAACTAAGTTTGACGACTTTACGCAGGCACCTGAAGACTTTGTGGTTGTTCAGAAAGAAAGACCATTCAGATCTCCTAGACAGAGCAATGTTTCAGTAGAACGTTTAGGATGAAGCATGTTTGTGCGGGGCAGATGTCACCACAGATCCTCGGGAGTCACCTGTAGGTCGGATGTTCTCGCGGGATTTCAAAGTATATCCTGAAAACAGGGGCGGAAAACGTTACCACGAAAAACTGAAAAAAAAAACAATAATAATAATAAGAAGAAAAACTGAAAAAAACCCCTCCAAAAACCACGTTTTTTTTTATTTTTTCAAGTGAATGCAATATGCTTCCGTAGCATGGAAACAGCTGTCAAACAGAAAACAGCCCACAGCTGTTTCACTGCAGGAAAGTTTCGCCCATCCGTGTCTTTACCTCCTCCAGGACAGCAGTCCGTGTGCTCGTTTCGTGCGCATCTAAATTAGAACACACATAAAGCTGCACAAGCGTCAGGGTCGGTTGCAGAACAGATCTAATTGGGGAGCACATAATACTCACATAGGACTCAAGATATGATGAAAATGTCTGCAGTTTTTGTCCACTTTAGACAAATGCTAAATCTTAAATTCACATAAAAATGTGAATGATAAATCCCCGTGATTGTAAAGATTTTGACAGACCTAAACCCAAACATTCCATATTTTGCGTAGCAATGATAATCAGCGTTGGGAAAGTTCATATTCTACCTGAACTAGTTTAAAGATAAGTTTACAAATTTTATAATAAACTGGTTTAATTCATTGAATAATGAATCTGCATTCATAAACTTGAACAAGTTTAGCTATTTTTTTAAATCTGAAACAATGCACTAGATTTAATTTTCATATCCAGTTTTGAATTCTTAAACTCAGACAGTTTACTTATGTTTTCTTAATTTTCTTTGTTTAGGAGTGTCTATACTTTTTCTCTTGATGGCCACATGTTTGGAAAGCTGGAACACTCTATTTAAGTTTTTGAAAAAATCTACCTAATAATTATGCACAACTTGATATAGGGTGTTGATTTTCTTAGGCTTACGCCCTCTTTCAAGAACACAAATACACATCATGCTGATATGCATTGAATCCAATAAGCATTCAAACTATACAGCTTGGAGTTGGAAATTATGGATAAAATAATGACACTGTCAAAATAATTACTTGCCTACAAAGTGTGCACATAATGTAGCACCATGAATAACTCAGTTCTTCGGAGCAAATGCTTGGTTTGGGAAGAGAAAAAGATCACTGCAAAAACACCAGCAACTTTGTCCTTTTGTTCATCCTATTGTTGTTGCTCATCAGCAGCAAGCTTGGAGTTTAAATTCACAAGCTCTAGGTCTGAGGAGAAGCCACTTCTCTAGGCTGAATGTACTTGGCACTGCATTTTTCCAAAAAATTACCAAGAATTTCAAGAATTTTAAAAATCAATGATGGCTATAATTTTTTTTAATATATATATTATTAAAAAAAAAAATAAATAAATAATTCAGAGACAATTTGTTTTTCCACTGAAAAATAATAAAGGAGGTTTTGTGGATAACAATAACATTATTTTCTTGAGCCCAGTATTGCAAGCAGGGTCATGTTTATATGTTAAAATATTGAAAATATTAATAATAACATTGTGTTCGTTATGCTTCACTATTGTTAGCATATTAAGAAGCAGATGTATCGGATTCTGTAACATCCCTTTCTTATTTCAAGTGGGAAAAAAAAAATCTATAAGTGTGATGCAATATTTTTAAAACCTAAAAGCTTTCACATAAATGAAGAAAGCTCATTTGCATCATGAATAAGGTAAAGAAACATTCAAACTGAAGCAGCTCGGCATCCTGCCTGCAGCAGACTCAATCTCAGGTACTGAATAAACCATACGAGGAACACTTCTGGTTCCTTAGAGAGAGAGAGAGAGAGAGAGAGAGAGAGAGAGAGAGAGAGAGAGAGAGAGAGAGAGAGAGAGAGAGAGAGAGAGAGAGAGAGAGAGAGAGGGAGAGAATTGGAGTTCCAGTGTAAAAAAAAAACAAACAAACAAAAAAAACTGTAACTAAAACTGTGACAGATGATAAGTGAGGAGACAAGGAGCTAAGCGTAACATGGAGTACACAAAGCAATAATGTCTGTTTGACCCCGCCCACGCGCAAACAGAACAAACTGGATGTCATCAGACCTCCAAGTCTCCAAGCTGGAACTATTCCCAGTAAAATTAAGGGAAAACATAGGGTTACCTCAAAACTTGAACTGGGCTTTCATTTAAAACACAGCAAAAAAACAAAACAGGAAAATAAAGGGTGACACAAGCCATACATCATAGATCACCAAACATCAATATCCCCAATGCTGCTGTTTCCAACACAATGAAGAAGCTTCTTAAAAAAAAACAGTACACACTCGTCCAACTGAGACTGCTGCTTTGATGATTGATGATTTCCTTTAACAGAAGCTTTGGGGTCAGAACCTCTCTTCTACCTCCAGCACATAGTTTCTCCCCACACCTGTGATAAAATAGCTCCATTTTGGGACATGTGACGCTAACAACTGTGCAAAGTGCCTCACGGCATCGATCTGCAGCGTTTGTGCATTGCTGAGAATCCCTTCCCCAGCGCAAAGATGATGCGAGGCATGTGTAAAACATCAGGTTAGCCCGAGGCAGGAGAAGAAAAAAGGAATGAGTGATGTGACACTGCATGTGTTGCCACTGTGATTGACAACCAGCGACATCTGACTAATCAGTTTAATCAATCAGGGGCTCTCATATTGTTGACAAGTGCCATGGAGGCAGTTCGAAAACTCTGAGGAAAGAGTCATGTAACTCAAAAAATTGCTAATCAATTTTTATATTTTAACCTTTAAATCTGCTTGGAGCCTCAATTTTGCCAGGGGCAGCCCTAAGGTGTTCTCTCACAGAACCCATCTGGTCAAGTTTTCCTCTTTTACTGCTTTACATTTTGTTTTTTTTAATGTTTTTATCTTTTTTTAAACTCATTTATGTGTTGTTTTTTTCTTTTTTTTGGGGGGGGGGGGGCACCAAAAAGTATCTCAATACATTAATATTTTATCAGAAAAAAATAGAAAATCATTCTATTTTGGGGGCAAACCCGAAATCATGACGCCTGAAGCTACAGCATGTTGGTTGGTATATGCTGCTGCTGGAGTTTTCCCCTTTCGAAGGTGTTCAAAGATTCAGTTTTATTTTTGTTCTCTAAGACGAGCCGCACCGGCATCTACCAGGATTTTTTTTTTTAAATTGCAGCTGGCTTATTAATTTTTTTGGGCAAAATACTGCAGTTGAGAGCAAGAACCACAATGGCAAGAAGGCAGTTTAATCTGACCCTTAAATGTTATTGCCTCTACCAAAAAAAAACCAACCAAATGAGTTTGCTTTTCTGAATCAGGCAGCAGCACCTGCAGGGTCCAGCAACATGATCCACTCAGCAGTTTTTACCCAACTAGTTGATCTCATTACCTCAAGCTTTCTTCTGTAATTTCATGCCTTTAGCTTTCTCTTCCCCTTTACCTTTCTGTTATTTTCCATTACAGTCAGCTTGACCTGACCTGGAGCAAGGGACTTGATACGGTTTCATCTTTTCATTATGACTGTGCATCATGTGCAGTGGGTCCTCAGTCATTTGTTCACTCAGATCACTTAATATCACTACTTTGCCTATCAGTGACCCATGTTGACATTTTTAGCTCAACCTGACTGAAAATACATCGCACCTCTAATGGAAAACAGAGGGAACCATGTAGAATCAAGCAGAATAGCTATGAGAGGAAAAGCCATGTTTGTGTGTATAGGTATTGCTGACTTCGTGGTTACTCATTGACCTTTGGCCCCACTGACCCCCTCAGGTTTAGATCCGCATCGGCAGGATAACAAAACCATGACTAATGCATTTGTATGAATGTTGCATGTGCCTGTTCTTCTCCTCTTTCTGCCCTTCTCCTCCTCATTGACCTGGCCAGCCATTAACATTTGGGTGCAGTCCTGCTCAGGGTTTCTTCCTGTTAAATTATTTCTTGCCACTGGAACTTGCTTAGGGACTCCGGGATTCTGTGTCTGAAGATCTTCTTGATTGAAACAAATGCAGAATTATTGGCGTTGGGATTGAACTGAATTGAATGCAGACGTAGTGTTTGATCTTCATCGACCACAGTCTGCTGATGAAGGTGTAGGATTGTTAGTGTCCTGATGAACATTTATATCAAAATGCAAAGAAACCAAAGAAACTAAAGAAGACACCAACACAGATTAAGAGTTTAAAGTGTGGAAATAGGAGATGACAAAACAGACACGGGGACTGACAGATGGAGGCAGCGGAAAATTGACACTGGAAAAGTATCAGGAAGAACAAAGAGATAGCATGAGCGTTTCTACGCAAGAAAAAAGGAAAATTTAAAAAAAAAAACAATGTTTTTAGCATTTTCCCCAGTCGGCAGTATTCCCAAACCCGTCCCCAATTACACGCATGGTTGCACCGTTCCACATTAAAGAAGCCAAACCTCCAGCGACCGCTTCAATTTAATGATGAGCCCTCTGTCTTTGTCTGACTGGGATGTTCAAATTACATAACTGAATACCTAATGTATTTTTACATACATTTTACCTTTTCACTCCTTTTCTCTATGAGGCCTCCAGATCTTGTACTTTTAGTGCATTAAACTTTCTCTCAGATGAAGCATGTAGCTTTTCTCTCCTGCTTCACTGCGACTCAGGACAGCCCATTTAAATGTCTGCAAATGTGCTGCTGCTTTTCACACCCCTCTCCTGAAGGCTACAACTTTCCATGTCAAGCAGCCAGAGCTCAGGCAGCCCCAACTTGAGCACTCCGGTATCCCGTCCCGTGGTTCTCACACGTGTGAAACATAAAAACAAAGCCTGTGCCACCATCAGGAGGTCATTGTTGTGAATTTTTAACATCAAGATGACAACTTGAGACACTCGCCATGAAAACTACACTGTGACTGAAATTTAATCTGTCATAAACAGCACAGAACCCACCTGTTGTTAAATTTTAACCCCTTAAAAATTAGATCTTACTGTGGGAGGGCTGATTAGAATCAGAAAACTTGATGTAAAAGTGAGATTTGATGAAAGAAATGATCCATTAGAACGGAGGAAGAACTGATGTCTGTCTTTGCTGAATTAACTTTACAGTTGATGTTTGGAGTGAGCAGACCCTTCAGTGCAGCAGCTTGTTTTACAGAGGCCAAAACTGACAGAGAATTGTATTTTCATAGTTGTAGGATGTTCTGAGGTGGAATCATGTGAGTTATCAAAGTAAATGTGGGAGCTTGGTTGGTTAAATCAGCAGGTGGGGATATCAGGACTCAGAACTCAGAGAAACCAGGTCCAAAACACACAAGCACACAATTTATGAACAGGAAAAAAATTGAATCGAATTAGGTCTTGTATCCTTTACCATCACTGCCAGTGATGTCAAGTCAACCTAGTTGGTGCTTTTTTTAGTTCTGTATTTACCTGTCTAGAACTTAAGACTAGCCAAATGATTGTCTTGTTTGATTGTACATGAAAAACACAAATGCTACCAGCTTTCTAGCATTGTGCTGGGTAAAAATTTTTCCAATTTGTGCAAGATTTTACAAATGAAAAAAAAACCCCAAAAAACTAAAACTCTAAAGACCGTTTTGATATGCGAGTACATCAACAAATCTTGGTCCAACATTACTTTCCTCGCAGAGAAGTAAAGATTAAAAAAAAAAATATTGAATTCTTTAAATGCACACAGACATTCTTGATGTAAACATTAAATTGGCATTTGGTCTAGCATAACTTAAAAAAAATAATTTGTATTATTGCACCTACTTTTAAATCTATAAATCTGGTTTCTAATTTGCATAGCCATTATCTTAGAAGAGATTAGAATTTTATTAATCTGTGTGGAAAGTTCTCTTGTTACAGCATCACAAAGCATTTAAAAAAAATTTATAAAAAAAGAAAGAAAGAAAGAAAAAATATATGTGTTGTAGGATTTATGAGCAGATGGTGGCAAATCCATGTAAAAGCTGCCAGCCTACCTGCATCACATCCACTAAACAGCTGCACCTGCAGCTCGTTACCAGTGTGCATCTGCATATAAGATCTGGACTTTGACCCGTTCTTGGCCACATTATGCTTCATGTCATGCAAGTCATTTCAGCACATGTTTCTCTGCTTGACTGCCTGGCTATCCCTGACCTTGCCTGTTCCTGACCTGCTAGTAAAGCCTGAGTCACGGATTACTTGCTTGACTTTCGTCTCTGATCACAGACTTTTGTGCTGCTTTGAACTCCCAGTAAAGTGACCTGCTTCTGCTCCAGACAACGAGGCGGTTTTGCCCTGCTTTCATCTGTAAATTAAATAAAGAGTTAATATACTGATGGATTGTGTCGTGTCTGGATCCTGGCATGATTCTAACACCAGACTATAACTTTTTTATTTAACAAAAGCCACACAAAAGAAAGGTGTTTCTTCTGTTGTGAGCCTTGATGAGGCAACAAAGAGCAGAACAGTCTGCCTCTTTGACAACCTGTTCCTGGTGCATTGTTAGAGGCTGGGTACTATAATGTAACCTCAGATTTTTGTCCCTACACCTCTCAGGTATTGCCTTGTTATACTGAAAATCAGGGTGCACTAACAAACTGGGACAAGACCTGTTGTTACTTTTTCAAAAGTGAGGCTATCTGAGCATGGTTTGATCATTCCTAATGACACACCACATGGAGCTAGAGGAAGCAGCTCAATATAATGTCTAACCTGCCTTCGGACAAATTTGTCATGTTCACGATGAGTCAGGCCTGTGTTGCCTTTATTTATTTGGCACAAACTTCAATTTCAAACTTCAATTCATTTTTCACAAGAATATTTTCCTCACCGGTTCTTTTCATTAGAGGAAAGAGTTAACAGTATATTCATAATTTGGACATATGCATTTTTAATTTCATTTTATATATTCGTAATGTTCGCATTGTTTCAGCCCCGGAGTATCATTTCATCATTTCTCTTTTTTTAAATTATTGGAACAACTGAACAGAAATTAAATCTTGGACATTATTTACTGTTTACTTATCATATGTTCATTTGCATTGTCCGGCTACTTTGGATCCTGTTGTACTGCGTCTACTGACCTAATCAGAACAATGAGAATAAAACCCTTTTCTAATCTTTGAAGTGCAGTTTTAATGATGGGCTACATGTCCATCAAAAAAACATATACTGTATAGGTGTGTCACAATACCATAAAAATAGAAAACAAAAAAACAAAAAACCCAACAACAACACTGTTGTATTAGGCAAATTCCTAGTACACTAGTTCAACATCTTGAACCCTAATCAAATGAAATTTAAGATGTATATATTAAAAAAAAACAAAACTGTAATGTTACAAAAATAATACCCAAGATATTAATACAAATAACGTGGCTAATTTTCAGGGGATTTAGCAGCAGCAAGCTGCCTAATCGTTACTAAACACTTAACATTGCTAATTACTGTGACCCAAGGTGACTTTCAGAACCTGGTGAGTGCCTCATGAAGCCAGCTACTATTAGCACGTCCTGTCCAGAAAGCCTCATCATCCACACACTTCTGTTAGACTAATGACAAACGCACACACTGGCCTCGAGGAACATCAAAAGTCTGGGCAGTAATAACAGTTTTCTCCATGTACGTTTATGTATTTTCAGGATTGGGGTACAAGCAAGAATCAGCTCCACTAAATATTCATGCTAGTTTTATTGTTGTTGCAGTCACTGTCATTTAAAAAGAACAGCCAGTAAGTTTAGTGTAACATTTATAAAAATGACATGAACATCTTTGTCGAACTAGCAAATTCATTTTTATGATCAAAAGACTAAAGGTCGTTTCTTGAGCTGTGACGATGACTCAAAAAGTCACAGACAACCTTTAAAAAAGTGTCGCATGGTAAAGCTCAAGACAGTTCCTGCAGTAACCTGCATTATATGTTATATTTAACCCCAAATGTATCTTTTTCTTTAGCATCTGTTACCAAAAAGAAAAAAACAAACAAACGTGCCAAGTGCTTTACAGAAACCTGGAGCCTGGCCCCCAACAAGCAAGGAGAAACTGCATTTCCAGAAAGAAACCTTGAGCAGGACTAGACTCATTAATAGGGACCCACCTGCTGATGTTCAGCTGAATAAAGAAAGAAAAGGAA
Source organism: Tetraodon nigroviridis (assembly GCA_000180735.1). NCBI lineage: Eukaryota > Metazoa > Chordata > Actinopteri > Tetraodontiformes > Tetraodontidae > Tetraodon > Tetraodon nigroviridis. Next base: position 31,836 of record CAAE01013622.1, read on the forward strand.
ATGGGAGGAAAAAGGAGAGAAGGAACAAATGGTATAACATCAAGCACTGAAAGCTAGTGAGCAAATATAGGGAATGAAAGGATAGAGCTTGGCTTTCAGGACGTCAAGGGGGGTAATTTAAAGACAATTGTTGATTTGATGAACAGCCAGTAGAGAGAAGTCAGCACAGGAGTCATGTAGCCCTATTCATCAACCCCCGTCAGAATTATGGTTACAGCATTTTAGATGTGCTGAAGGCTCTTTGGACATTCTGATAATATTGAATTACAATTGTTTAGCCTGGAGGTAATGAATGTGTTGACCAGTGTTTTACCCTTTTTTGGAATGAATATTTTCCTAATCTTTGCAATATTTCACAAATTAAAGAAGGCACTCCTTATTTTGGCCAAAATTCACCCCACAATTCCACACAAAGAACCTAGAGGCCAAAGGCATACCATCTGCTGTAATAATGTGATCTAAACTTGCTGAGGAGCTTAATACCAGACAGCCAAGTTAGTTCTGTCTGAAGAATAAGGATATATGAGTTAATCCAAGTTTTTATGTCTTCGAAACAAGCTTGGAGCTTCACTTGCTGCTCCGTTTTCTCTGGTTTAATGGATAAATGCAGTTAGGTGTCATCAGCATAGGAATGAAAATGTATTTTGTGCTGCTGAATTATGTTTTTAAAGAAAAGCATGTATTAGGTAGGGCCGCACGGTGGTGCAGCGGTTAGTGCTGTTGCCTCACAGCAAGAAGGTCGTTGGTTCGCTTCCCGCTGCTGGCGGCCTTTCTGTGCAGAGTTTCCCATATCTAAAGCTATTAGATCATTAGAAACTGTAGCAAGTAAGGGACCTAGGACCAATTTGCCTTGAGTAGCCCTACCAGATAAAGCTCCCAACAACTGAGCTCCGAGGATCATTGGGACACTCAAACCCCTCCACCACAATAAGGTGGAAGCCAAGAGGGGTGTTAGCTGTGTCTGGATCTATTCATGTAAGAATACTTTTCATTAGTGCAACCTTGGTAGACAGGTGTACCTGTAGCGAAATGATCTGGCATAATAACAGTGATACAACTTTGTCATTGTTGTTTAAAACCTGTTGTCCACAATAGGCTCATTCTATATTCTTTGGACATCTGAACCAATGTGCTCTATCTCTGACACTTGTGCAAAAGTGATCAATACTCAATAGTTAACACAAAGCTAATAACAAGTAGGTTTAGACTTGGCCCTTAGAGACAACTCTTTGTGCTCTACTTGAATGTGATAAACAAAGGTAATAGTTTTGATTAATGGTTTATTAATTGTAATATTGGTAATATTTTCTTCAAATTAATTCATAGATTAAATCTGCTTTGACGTTAACTGGACAATTTCATAGTTTTGCTGCCAAGTGTTGAACTGCTCAAAAAGCAGTCATTTTTAAAATATTACTTGAAGTTTGGTATTTGAAAGCTTCTTTAAAGAAATAAATAAACTAGGAATATTTAGATTCAGATGTTTTTCAAGGGAACAAAAGCAAAAGTGCAGTGCATATACTGGACATTTCCTGAAATTAGTCCAAATAAACAATTTATTTTATTTAACAGCATGATTTTATTTCATCAGACACTGACTGCAAACAAGTCACAAGATCTAGATCTACAAACTGCTTTCCATCCCAGTTTAAGATGGATGAGCGGCCTTGAGGAAATGCTGCTCTTTTGTAGCCATTCTGCATATTCAACATACATTAATATAAATAATAAAAACAAATGCATTCCAGTTATGTTAAGTCAAGTAGAACAGAGCTCTAAGAACAATTTTAAAATAATGTTTTATTTAGTACAGTAAGAATGCTGGCCTGTCCTAATGACAGCAATTGCATACATTATTTACCAAGCCATATGTCCCCAAATACACTAACAAGCACTCATACTAATGGTTTGTACGTTTGTGCTTGTCGTTCAGTAAAAATCAGATTTAAGCTGTCATTAATGTAAATCTAGTTTCTTTTCCTGGTTTTTTAGGACATGACAAGTGGCCAAAATCAAATGAAACAAAATATGTCTTGCAAATAAAAAAAAATAAAAGAAATTATATTATAGATGCACCATCAAGTTTTCAATGCAATCAAGACCAGTCAGTCAATCATCATGTTCTTGGCTGACTGGTCTTTGCTCAAGCTAAGCTAACAGCCAGTCTTTTAACAAATCTACAAGGACAATAAGCTAAATTTAAACAAATGTTAAAAAGTATGGTTATTTAAAAACTGTTAACTGTCTGTAGCCCATAATGCTGTCACAAACATCAGTTTGTAAATGTCAAGGCTGTCCACAACGGCCTGTTCCCCGACTTTAGGCATCATTAAACTCTTGACGTAGACCTTGGGAATTGTTGCTGCTTTTACTCAAGCACAAAGATGCTGCAGATGCTTTTAGACACATTTCAGAATAGTGCTGTCACCGACCATTTCACTGAATTGATAAAAACAAAGCATCAACACTGATAGAAAATCAAGTTTTGACACAGGGATTTCCAAGGTCTGTACATTTTACATTACATAAGGCTGACATTGAGTGAAGGTGGTAAAATGATTGTTTTAAAATTTTGTCTGAATGTTTTAATATTGAATTGTTACATACAAGCTTCAAACCGATATTATCAAAGATCTTGTTTTACTTTAAAAACATTTAATGTAGCAAAAGATTTTGACACGTTAAATGAAATAATGGTTTGCTTTTTAGAAAGACAGCGGCTGTTTAATTTGCATTAATTGAAATGAAAAACATTTGGAACATGCTGTTGCCCCCACTTAACAAGATTGATAATTTAGCTATCACGTGGGCTAGAGGGCTCTCGTGCATTTAACATGTTTCAATTGTTATTTTTATTATTATTGTTATTATTTTTATTATTATTATTATTATTATTATCCATCCATTAGGGGGGGGGTCTTCCTACCCGCTTGATACCCTGTGGTGTCGCGGGGGTCTGCTGGTGCCTGTCTCCAGCTATCTTGGGGCGAAAGGCAGGGGATACACCCTGGCACACACCCCACTCACATTCACACACTATGGACATTTTAGAGTCTCCAATTAACCTTGCAAGTTTTTTGACTGTGAGAGGACGCTCCAGCTATCTCAGGGTGAAAGGCAGGGGATACACCCTGGCACACACACCACTCTCACATTCACACATGACGGACATTTGATAGTCTCCAATTAACCTTGCACGTTTTTGGACTATGGGAGGACACCAGAGTACCTGGTGGGAATCCACACACCCACAGGGAGAACATGCAAAGGAGGAGACCAGTAAAATAGTTTGGTCTTCAGTGTAAGGGGGAAAAAAAGAGAATACATTTTTGCAAGCTTGTATCAATATTTAATTTTTTTTTTTATTTAATTATTTTAAATATATAAAAATTTTCTTTTTAAACAATAAATATAAACACCCAACACATGTCATCCTGTTTTGTTTTGTTTTGGGGTTTTTTTTTAGGACACATTTGTAGTGTAATCAGACAGTTTTTTGTCAGGGACCGGTGGGGCCAGCCCCCCTCAGCCCGGGTTGTTTTGTGTTCTGGCCTTTTGTCTGTTTTGGTTTTTTTCTTAGGGGGCGTAGGTGACCCGAGACTCAGCTGGTGACTTACACCTGCGCAGCATCCCATCATCAGCAGCTGATTTAAGGCGCTGCCACGTGGTCACCGGCATCAGATCGTTTCACCGCATGAGGTGGTGTTCCTGTTTGTTGGCTTGGTTCCCTGATCTGGTTAGTATCGTGGACTTATCTGTTTCCTCTCTCCCCGAGGTTGCCTCGTCCCACCACGAGTAATTTCCTTTCGGAATCTGTGCGAGTTTGACGCTTCGCCCTGCATGTCGCGGGCTGTTTTTCGTTTTTCGTCTCAACCCTCCGTTGGGGCGACTTTGGTTGGTCTCGTTGGTGTGTTTGATTATTCTCTCTTGTGTTGGTTTAAATGAAAGAATTATGTTTCTGAACTCTGCGAGCCCGTGTGTGTGTTGGTGCTCAGTTCTGCATTTGGATCCGGTCTGCAAACCTGACAGTTTTTGTCTTTCACACACGTATTTTATAAGTCCTGTGTCTTTCTGACCAAGTCATTATGCATGTAGCAGCCCTATCAAGATTAGGTAATCCTCAAATCCTTTTGGGTACTTTTTTTTTTTTTTTTTCAAATTACTTTAAATAGTGCCTATTAGAAAAAAAGGTACCCAAAAGGATTTGAGGCTGGAAAATATGTCAACTTCAGTTTAAACATAGTTAAAAATGTGCAGGAGGGCAGGAGCCAGTTACTGTGAGTAACACTAGTAGTGCCCGCGACTCGCTGAAGCTGTCCCTTGCACACTGCTGTGGTTGCATGCTTGCCAAGCATGCCGTCTTGGTCTGATGGATCTTCAGGCCCCAGGTTTTTGCTGAACTTACTGCATAGGCATGCAGTGGAGTGTCTGGAATATGGTGCTATCTGGCTATCCTGGCACTGGAGTGACAGATGCTGAACACACATCACAGCCTGGATGCTGCACTTTAGAGACTGAACTACATGGACTCCAAAGGGAGAAATGTGAGTTTTCCCGCAGTTCAGTAAAGTACTTGGAGTCAAGTTAACAATGCTAACAGCTCACAAACAGATTAATCCAAGCTCACAGCGATTGTAAATGCATTGCCTCTTCAGAATGTAAGTACGTTACTACTCTGTTACCATCAGAAATATAAATGTTAATGTTTTCTCAGAAGACATTTATCACTTAGTTAGGGTTAGAGGAGGTATCAAGGAACCCAGAAAGTGGATTAACCATGCCTTACTGGAAAGAGTGCATAACCGGGGGGCCTGTTTTAGAAAAAAAGGTTTGCAAGACTAGGAATCAGAACTATATCTTAGGGTAGCCAAATCCTAAGAATATGCTACTGAGTTTTCAGTTTTAGAACACGAGTTAATATTTGGTTCAATCAACTCTGAGTCACGGTGATGCTTGTGCACAGAGATCTAAAAAGCCTTATGAGTGCAAAAATAAAATTGATCCACCATGGCAACAGCTAAAAAGAAAACTCTGATCCTCACTCTTTTTCCTGTTGCAGATGGAAGATTGCATACACCAAATGTTTAAGAAAAAACTGTAACAGCGGCAGTAGAGAGAAATCGTGTGGCATTAAATTATTAATATATGGCAAAATTACAAAAAAGAGAATTGCTATAAAGTTCTATATAAAGAGACGGGGGTACTAATTTCTTTTGAAAATAAAGTTTTTAAGTACAGCCTTAGGGTGGTGATGTGCATTTACATACAATTAACTTGCACTTAGCCATCAAGGTTGTTGAGTAACCTTATTATGTGCTTGCTTTCATAAAGTTAACCCACAAGTGTGCACCATACAGAGGTGTACCGTACACTTTGAACTGAGATCATTTGACGTCGTTTGTACAAGAATGAAATCTGCAAGCAAGAGTATTCGCCTGCATGTACAATTTGCAGGGCTGACTGTAGCGTTTTTAATTATTTTTTAAGCACATGAAAAAAGAACATCAAACAGAATATGAAAAGAAAATCATCAAAAGACAGACAAGATCAAGGAAAGAACAACCATTACGGGAAAATAGGAAATCCGCAGTTACAGACTTCTGCATGCACAGAGAGGGAGAAGACCAAACCCATCCACACAGGAAACAAGAGACACCAACTTTGGGTTATAGAAGCAGTGGAGTTTAGACTGCATGCCCATAATGCAACAAATGGGAAAAAGTTGGCTTTTCCTCTCTGAAGAAACTCACTGTCCAAGCTCCTTGGACAGTGAGTGGACAACCATCAGCTTGTATCAACATCAAATCACCACTTAGCACCTTTAAGACATTCAAGGAAACTGTACTTAGTTAAAAATAACAATAGTAAAACCAACAGAACAAAAAAAAAAAAAAAAATCAGCAATAAAACAATAAAATTAGTAACGCAGCAAAAAATGACAAAGACGAGATAAGAGGGGGTGAATGGATGGGAGAAGTTAGGTGGAATAAGGCAGTCTAAAAAGGTGAGTTTTGAGTCTGGATTTAAAGAGTTAGAAAGAGTCCAAATGTCAGAGGGGAGAGAGCTTCAGAGCTGGGGCCCTGCAAAAGGTGAATGGAGGAGAATCTGAGGGAGCTGGACAGAGTTGAGGAGGTTGGACAGATGTGAGGTTAGACTCAGTAGTTGGCAGGACTATGGGTGTTCACATTACAAGACTTCTAAGACTATAATGTTCACACTAAACGTTTCCCACCATCAGGAGGCGTGACCGACTGCGCTGACACAGACAGTACGTCGCCGCAGAGCGCAATCCTTCTGTCCTAGATTTTATAGAATAAATTTCCCCCACAAAATGCCACATATGGTCCAGTGAAAATTATATGTCATAGTTCTTATTTATGATGCATTATTCATAGTCTGAAATAAATGATATTCAAGACTAATTTTTACAATCATATCTTTTTTTTCATGCAGCAAAAAAAAAAGCAGCAAAACAACTATGTACAGCTCGAAAATACGGTTACCCAAAAAACAGAGAACTATAGAACTTTCAATGCTTTTATTAGGGTCAAAACTATACAGTCTTAGCAGAAAATGTGTGGTAGTGACGGGTAAGTCCACTAATGCTCCACCAAATTTTCGAGAATTTCTGTATCCACTGACCTTGTAAAACTATTTTTCTATCTCCTGGTGCTTCTTGTTGCTTTGCTCTGCCACAAAGTGGCAATATCCATGTCTGCCCTCATTGACTGTAGCTCTTTCTAGTTTGGTGTATGCGACTTTTTGCAGGACATCGCCAGGGTCATTACTGGAGTCTTCAAGGTACTTAAGCTAGGTTGCCAAGCAAGTTAAAGACTCACCCCAATTTGGGTGAGGGCAACTGTAGCATTTCAGATGCCTAAAATCCTGTAGTATAAACATGGCATTAGCTAACCATTCTGCTGACTTCTGAAATAGGGACCTCACAGCTCCCTGGTGGCCACGTCATATATTAGTATAGGGTATTTTGGTAGCACCACAACTTGTACTTCCTGGAGGCTAGCTTTGGATGGTCTTTTTGTGATCGGTAGGTTGTTGGTCCATTTTTGTCACATTTCAGCCAATTGGTGTTATAGCTCACACACCCTCTGTATTGTTTCCACTTTCTGCATGGACAGAATTCTCTCGATGGGCACATTTGCAGTTACACTGTTTTGTTTGTGTTGTTTTTTACACAACAGTTCAGCTTGACCTATCACTGCTGTTAGCAGTGCTGGTTGTTTTACTTCCTGTGATTGACAAAAAAGATAATGCCAGACTGGCAGAGGAGCGTAGTTGTTCTCTCGCATTAGGTTTCACAGAACCAAATGCAAAGTTTGCCCTGCAGACTTCTGAGCCCCCTTAGCAACTGTCCAAGCAGCATTCCATCAGTCATTTGAAGAGCTCAAGTTGTATCTTCATTTTATTAAAGAGTAACAATTTATAAACAATCAATTAAGCTTTCCATTCTCTAAAAAAAATCACTAATCGGGTGTAGGTCAGAAGCAGCGGTGTGGTAGTGTGCACTGTAAAAAAAAAAGTAGAAATCAACACAATTCTACATTGTCTTTTACAGTTCTGTTGTTCATTGTTTCCAGATGTGCTCAGCAGAAGAAAATCTGAAACTTACACACTTTTGCAGTAGAATGCTCAGAAACATACTTTCTGAAATTGTGTTGTTGCGAGAAATTTTGATCCTTCTGTGTTCGTTTTTTTACACTTATACAGACATTGTATGACAGAAACCTTCCACTTGTTAAGCTGATAAAACATGCATATCTAATAATTAGCTGCTGCTGCTGCTGCTGTGATAAAAGAAAGAGAAGCTGTGGTGAGCTGCTGCAGTTTTAAATTAAAGCTGAATCTCTGCTAGTTAACAAGGTGACACATACATTATGACCATCTTCTGAAGCAGCAGAACACCTCCACTTATCTCCTCCTTTTTTTTCTCTTGCTTTTCATTTGGAACCAGAATAGTTGAATTTTTGACCAGTGGGTTTAACTGTCCCCAGAACTGGTAGAAGGCGAGATGCCAAAAACAAAGGTATACAATCACCAAAAGAAGAAAAAATAAAGTTTCTGTTAGATTTGATGGTTTTGTTTTGTTGTTTTTTTTTTTTTAACTAACAATCAAACAGACAATCAGACAAATGCTGGTTGTCTCATTCGCAGAGATAGTAATGGTAACAATGATGTTTACAATAAAAACAGTAATAATATCAAGACTAATAGCATTAAAAAGAATAATAATTCCTATTTCCCTCTCTACTTTAGCTCAAACATTATGAACAGGAAATGGAAAAAAAACTTAAAGACACACTCAGGGGAAGGGAGTAGCAGAGAGAAAGAAGGGGAACAAATGTATAGATCAATGTAGGGTCAAATTCAGTGGCTACTTGAGAGTCACACTGATTCCCTTAAGCATCTGCTCGGAGGACTGTCTTCACCACAGACTGTTAACATTTGACTGAAGGCTCTTCTCTTTGCTCTAATGCTCTTTCTCCGTGTTTTTGGGTTTTCTTCTAACCCATGTATCCCCTGCTTATTCGTCTTTAGCCCGCAGTCAATTTCTCTCTCCCC
>CAAE01013622.1:48908-65077 GCA_000180735.1 Tetraodon nigroviridis
ATTCCAATGACAATTGTACTGTTGAAACCAAATTCCTTGTGTCTATTAGCTAATGGTAACTTCACTTACCTCAAGAGTTTGACTTTCGCTTAGACGCAATAGAATGACAAATCCCAAGCACCACGCAGACATGTATTATTTTGCAGGCAGGACATTTTACACAAAGTACATTCCACCTGAGAAGATAATAAGTAAAGAAGTTTTTGTTTTTATAATGGTTATTAAATTAATCATCGTCATGTTTGTCCCCCCTTTTCTCCTCTCTATGTATTTGGCAACATGGTTTGATTATCTTTATTACAGTTGAATAATGTAAAAATGAACATGCAAAAAAGCATTTTTGTCACAAACTTATAAAAGCAAACATTATCAGACACGCAGCCACATACACAGTTCATATTACAAGTTAGAATTAGCAGAACTACGTGTACATACAAAAACAAGGTACACACACTATAACAATAGGCTTCCATTATTGTCAAATTTGAGACACAACCATAAAGTGAAAATTTGTCACTTGAAATTCCTTTGAACAGAAGACTCATAAGATCAGCGATAATATATGCACCTCACTGCAGTTTCCCCACACGTTCTCTACCTGCCATAACTCTAAACAAAAAGGTGTTGCTATTAGAACAGGGAACAGGAGATGAACAGGAAAGTGCAATTATTTTTTCAGTAACATAATTATAGACCCAGGGGGCAGATATGCAATAGTTAACATAATAATTCAAGGTTCTAACCTCTATATTGCTAGCATTTATGAAACCAATGTTGATAACTGCTTATTCTTCCATGACTTTTTCACCTCAATTTATGGTCACTGTGACACAACGCCTCGTGTAGTACTAACACACGGACAGGCTCAGTACTGCAGGTAAACAGTGTGGATGGCATCCATGAACATTCATAAATGGTAAATAAGTGATTTTGGTCTTTGTGATGCTTGCTCCTCCTCACCTGGCATAAAAAAGAATAGAAATTGTTTCTCCAGTTCACAATTCTTACCTTGTTCTTCTATTTTTTTTTTTTATTTTTTTTTATAAACAGTTCACTTCTAAAAGACAGTTGTGATTCTCTCCATCGATTCATTTTCTACCGCTTATCCCGGGTCTGGTTTCTGGAGCAGTAGCCTAAGAAGTGAGGCCTAGAATTCCCTCTCCCCACCTACTTTGTCCACTTCTTCTGGGGGTATGCCAAGGCGTTCAGGCCAGCCATGAGACAGTCTCTCCATCGCATCCTAGGTCTTCCTGGGGGCCTCCTAGTGGAGGGACGTGCCCTAAACATCTCACCAGGGAGGCATCCTAACTGGGTGTCTGAGCCACCTTATCTGGCTCTCCAGCTTTGGTGCACTTTAGCTGAAACCTTGAGGTTTCATTTGTCATTTAAATGGAATCTGTGTCAGAATTTCAGAGTGTGTCAGAGTGTTGCTCTTAAATGTGACACCCTCATTTAGAAATTAACATTTTGACATTTTAACAGTTTTGAATTGAATCATTCCCTCAGAAATGTATTTGAATAAATAGAGTGACAGGACATAGGTAAATGAAAATGGGTACGCATTCACATTGCTTCATCAAATCAACAATTTTGCTTTAACCTGTTTATGACATTTCCACAGTTGGCATTGGAAGGATTGTGTATTCCGAATTATGCTGGAAGTTGGCACATAATGACTGGACACCATGGGCACTGTAAATTCCTTTAAATGTTCTGATATTTAAAAAAATGAGGCTCTTATTGCTAGTTCTTTTTGAACACCAATGGTTGTCGCAGACTGAAAGCTTCTACGGAATGTCTAGTCTCTCAAACTGAAAAGGTCCTCTTACTGGGAAACGTGGTGAGCCTTAGGAACAAAGGAGACACTGCCGTGAGAAAAGGTAAGTCCAAAGGTTTACATAACAACGGCGTCTTGAGCTCAATTACCACCTAGATGACCAAACACTCAGACGCCGTGGGGCAGATGCTGAAGCCTTAAATAGTCCACATGATGAATATTACAGCTGTGTCTGTCCCAGGCAAGTACCTGGGCCAGCACAAAAAACAAAACAACACACAAAAACCCAGGGCCACTTCAGACACACTCTTGCAGTGACGCAGGTTTTCCCGCAACGATGGAACCGCCACCTCACCCTTGTGGAAATCAAAAAGAGGGGCCTGATAACCCAGAGATGCCAAAAATGGGGACATATCATGAGCAGTTGAGACCAGTGAGTTGCATAAATATTCCACCCAGGGCAGGAACTGATCCAGGAGCTGGGATTGCGGGCTGCGATGCACCGAAGCACATTCTCAAGGTTCTGGTTTACTCTCTCCAGCATCCAGCATTAACCACTTGTGTCCTGCTCTTCATACTGGATTATTACTGCTCGGGTGACTGACACGGTTCACCGTCTGCTGATTTGAATACGTTTGCATTCATGAACTGCCTGTTGGTAAGAACCGATCTTTGTTTGGCCAACTCATGGACCTGGCAGTTCCAGACCTTCTGTAGCCACCCCCACACACTGTGCTGCCTCCCCACCCCACTCACTCCTCACCTTTACCTCCCCACTCTGGAATGCTTTTCTGGGGTGAATCTGGTGACCACAGGGGTGTTGGAGATCTGCAACTGCTGTTTTCAAGCGACAGAGGCGACAGAGAGGGAGGGACGCTGAGACAGGAGAAGTATTCTGGATTAAACCATGGAGGTTATGCACCCTGTCTACAATTGTTGACACCTTCTTTTTTTTTCAATCAATTGTCAGAGGAGGCTAAGGATCACCTCATCATGGTGGATCTGGACTCACTCGTTGCTCTGTCTTCTAAGACTGACAGGCTCATTGCTGGATGTCATTGATCAATGGGAGAAGCACTCACCTCGTCACCAATGGAGGCGATCCCCTGCAGTGCTTGAGATTCTTTGCCCAAAGTCATGGAAGGACTTACATTTTTGGGTTTAACCAAGCTACCCACAGGCTGGTCACTTCCTGGAAACATGCCTACCATGCCTTAAAATGAGGAGAAATCCAGACATCCTGTCTGGTTAGTCCAGCATGTTCCCCACAGTCACTGGGCAGCAGGGAACATATCTGATTAGGAGCCTGGTGGTTGTACCTGCTTCCCGAAGTCTGGTCCAACCTTAAGAATGAAGGAAAGCCCAGATACTTGAACTTGGCAAAGGTTTTCCCAGGGCTGAGTCATGTCTTTGCGATCGTATTAACCATACGACTGCGCCATCGGCTTCCGGGTTCTTCACCACCTCCTCGTCATCTTTGTAGCCTGATTGGATCATGAAGGAGAATGATGGATGGCCACATTTCATCTGCTCTCCAGACATTACCGAGCCCTTCTCCTCACCAGTTGGAACAGGGTTTTTCTTTGTAGGCAGGAAGGTTGTTTCTCTCTTCCCACATATAGATTTCTTGGGACTCAGTGATGTCACAGTAAAAATCTGCTATCACTTTACTTGTTTATTTAGGTGATATTTTGATTTCTCACTAGATCTAGCGCTGACATCAGTCAAATTTAGATTTTAGATTGGATGCCTCATTATCAATCTGGTTTGTCAGTCAACCAGTTTCGTAGCAGCACGTTGACCTTATCTAAGGTTTTCTTTTTCTTGGTCTCCTGAGAAAGAGTTGGAAAATTGACCGGCATGAATAATGAGTAAGCACCAGCTTTTTACACCTAGTGGAAATCACAGTATTAGTTGCATGAAGCTAGGACCTTGCCATTCAGTGCCAGGGCTTTGGCTTAGATGGGACAGGTTGTGTGTCCTTTATGTGACAGATTGCTTCCTTTTCTCCTGTCACTGCAATTGAGCTATTGCCACTGAGGAAAGAGGAGTAGGAGAAAGGTCAACTGTATGTGAAGCTACTATTATCAGCAATCTTCCACCGGCTTCCATAAGCAGCTTGTTTCTGAGCTGCAGCCTAGCCAAGCATGAAAAAGAATATAATTTCATCTCCCAGTAGCCTGGGAGAAAACCATTGTAAGAGCAGCAAAACAGCCACAATGGAGTCACTGGCCTCCCCGATAAAGATCTACATAGGTAATGTCAGGGCAGCAACGGAGGCAGTATTTTTTTTTTTTTTTTTTAGATTCCTCACATTTAACTGCAGAAGTCTCTGAGTCTTTCCACTTTCACCAATCGTATCAAACAGGCTGGCATTTGTATAAAAATTAGAAGTTACCTATTAGATCCTTTGCTTTATTGCTCCCACTTGTAGTTTTCATGACGTTAAAGTCCATGTAAATCCCATTGTCTACCACAGTGGGACGGAGCGCATCATTGTTTTTAAAAAAAGGTGTTGTTTTGTCTTCATATGTTCTATTTTACAACACAAAAAACCCCCAAAAATCCCTGTGTTGCCATTTTTCACAGTGTATGTGATAGCATTGGGACTTTTGTCTTTAAAATGAATGCCATCTGAATAGAAAAAGATGAGCCAAGGCTAACTTCATTTTCCGAGTGCAGTCACAGTCGACAACCACATTGTGGCTTAAACAATGTACTACATGTAATAATTGAGTCCAACATTGTTATCCTTTTAATTACACCTCACCTGAAAGGCCTCGCTTTTGTTTTAACCGTTGTCTTCCTTTTAACTGCATTAAAAAAAATAAAAAAAAATCACTTAACCCATAAAACAATGTTTAACAGAAACTACCAGTTTGCTGTTTAAATTTAGGAAACATTAGAGAGCATGGAAAATGAAAATTGCTCAATTTTGTGTTTTGGTTGGGTTATTAGCAAGAGAGAGTGACAAAGAAAGAGGCCGTGATTCACTGCTGAAGAATCATGTTTAGCTCCATCTCTACAATGGTACAGTCTGGACTGTACTACCCAAAATTAGTATACTTCTTTCTTGTAGGAGACTAGTTAAAGTCTAGCAGAGACTAAACCAACTGGCTATGGTGGGACAGAGAGTGGATTAGTTGGTGGGAAGAGTGACCCTAAAGGTTCTTGTGGAACGAACAAATAAACCGGATATGGTGGCGAAGAGAGGCCATCCACACTTGTACTATGTGTAATATTACAAGTCTTGCACACAGACCCTAAAAGGACTGATTATTGGGGGGAAGGAGAAGGAAATGGATAGATTAATAAAATGGAAAATCTTTAGCTTTCTCTTCCCTTTGTACACAATATCAATGTTTTGTCATGTTTTCTTACATACCTTTTTAAAATAATGTGACCGGATGAATTTGGGGAGCAGTTGAGATTGTCAAAGGTGGTGGGGAATGGCCCTTACGGGCACCCGTACGACAGGTTAGGCGTGAACGGCTAATGTGGAAGCATATTTAGGCCAGAGCCAGGTGTGTCTTCCAGGTGTGTCTTGGCCAAGACCTTCCGGGTGAGCCTACTGGTAGTTCTGGGAATTGGAGTGCGACGGATTGACCCTGTGGTGTGTGAGCGCGTGTGACGGCTGTTGGGCAGGTAAGCGGCTACATAAATTACAGTTGGTGTGGGTGCTTGGACTGACAGCAACTCCGCTTTCTGCTCCAGCTTGCCTTAGTTGCCTCCTTGCCTTGCCTTGCCTCTTCTTTACGCTTTCTTTTGCTGCATTGCCTCTTTTGGTTGCCTCTCAGTGTTGCTATTTTCGTTAGCGCTAGCCTTCCTGCTTGCTCCCTGCTCCTGCTGGTCTTTTAGTGTGTTAGTGTGGTTTGAGTGTGTCCCGGCTGTTAGTTGTGGTGGTTGAACGATGGCTGTGACAGTGTGTGAGGGTCTGTCCGCCTTGGTTCTATGCATGCGTTTTTCTTTGGTTTGTGTTGTGTTATTTCTTTTGGCGACAGTTGCCTTCGCATGATTTAATGCTATTGCTTTCCTACTTACTAACCGATTGTTGGGCTTTACTCTTATTTTACTAAATTGTGAGTTGTGTTGTTTTAATTAACAAACCCTTTTCTAAATTAGTATTATTATTATTATTAATTAAAGTTTATTTGCAGTTGTGAATTAAATAATAAATAAAATCCTTTTCTGTTTGCCTACTGGGTGCTTGTATTCATTTGTGTGACGTACTTGCGCATAGGTGTTTTGGGGAACCCGAACAGAGGAGTTGTGGGAAAAATGACTCTTTAGGTGAGAGTCCTAAGGCGGCGTTGTCGGTTGTAGTAGGCCTCTGTACCGGCCACTCGCCAACATCGTTTCATGCCACAATAAGAATTTGGCGACGTTTTTTTCTGCAGTAAGTTTTGACAACATGATGTCATAAGAAGTGTACCAAAAACATTTAAGGAAAACAAAAACAAGTAAAAGCATGTGTCCCAATTAGTTCCATCATCTTGAAATCTTTTCAAAGTCGCATCCTAAAAAGAGGGAACGCTGAAACGCCAGTGAAAAGCATCAGTGAGACACCCGAATCAAGAGTCTGGTTTATTTTTTAACTTCCAGTTCAGTTCACTGGTGTAGGGCCGTTAGTCCTCAAGGTTGTTTGGCCTTACAACCAATCAAAATGCCCTTTTTTTTTTCTGGAGAGACAAACAGGGTACACTTGGTAGTGAACTTAATAGTGAACTTGGAGGGGACTGTGGAACAAGCAAATCGGACACGGTGCGGAAAAGAGGCTGAACAAACTGCTTCTGTTGGTCATAAACATACCCATCAACCAATTATCTTTTACAGTCTTTAGTGTGATCATTTAGGTCTTTTACAATCTGTGCAGATGGACTCAAAAGCTCTTAGAGATACTTGACAGGGAAGATGACAGGGAAACACTGAGAGACTGTTGTGGAATCCAGCAGATACAGCAGATACACTCCTCTTGATCTGTAATGTATTACTTCCAGCAGTTGTAAAAAAAAAAAATCCGAGCTATCTACTGTTAAAACATTGTATTGTCTGATGCATAGCGAGTTCTATTTGTAGCCACAATACAGATTCCATCACATCTCTTGTCTGCCCCAAGATCATACCTGTACTAAACCAGCCAAACCACTTCCTAAAAACTTTGCTAGTAGAACGATTATTTTGGTACTAACTATGTACAAGCCAGCGTATTACTAAAATTCTATGACTGTAATTTGTTTCTCTCCCTCTCTCTTTTTCTTTTATTCTCTCTTCTGTCCCCCTCTTCTCCTTTACTTGTAGGCCGGGTCCTGCTCAAGGTTTCTTCCTGTTAAAAGGGAGTTTTTCTTTGCCACTGTGCTTGCCTGGGAGTTCAGGCTCTGGGTTTCTGCTTCTGTAAAGCACCTAGAGACAATTTTAATGTAAAAGAAGCTATGAAAATAAAATACATACACATGTTAAATACGAAAAATACAAACAGACAAGTGTACAAATACAAAAAAGTTTCTTTTCTGATATGTGTTAAATTTAAGAAAAAGAATGGGAAGAAAGAGAGGAAGCAAGACAGGTGACACAAGCGAATGAAATATGCGCTGTAAAATGCCAGAAAAGACGAAGCTTGCTCAAATTGCTTACATGAATTACTTAACACACCTAGAGAAAATGTAGTTTTCAACACAATGCATGTTTTTGGACTGTGAGAAGAGACGTGATGGAACAGAGAAATTAAATCAAGTCTACACTTTAGTGAGTGGAAATCAAAGTCGGTAATTTGCAGATCTCCACCCGGTGCTGCCCTGTCCTGTGTGGCCATAATTAGCACATTCATATCATAGCTTCATACAGCCTGGACCAACAAACCTCAAAGTTACCAGTGCAAACTTGGCACTGTGATGTGATCTCCATTAGACAATGTTAATAGAAGCCTACGCTTATTTTTTATTTTATTTTTCAATTCAATAAGAACAAAAAAAGTGCAAAATGTGAATTGTACAGTGTACAGAGTGCTAATGAAGAGGAGCTCAGTGTTTAAAATGAAGTGCATAATGGCAAGCCTTGACTCTTTCTGTGACTAGTAATAAAGCAGACAACACGTGACGTATCTGAACGTTCTACACTGATCTAAGAGCATCATTAAAGCGAGTTTTTGTTTGCTTAGATCTCTATGTTGTCGGGTTCACAGGCAGAGGCCACTGTTTTAGGATGTTATTCCTAAAGCAAAAAAAGGCATTTTACTATTAGAAAATGAATAAAACAAACAAATAAACAAAGGTGCTGGTCATACATCATTTGCAGCATTAAGAATAACAGGCATTCTCTTACGCTGGGATGAAAGAATAATTTGCTTGAGGTAAAGAAAAGCAATAGCCATTTAATTAACCTTTCCCGCCTCAATCTGCTCGGAAGTTTTTCCTGTGACTCCCTTTAATAGTTTAATGACCTTGCTGTCTGTAAGACTGAGACAGATTGAGCTAAGGTATGATTTAATTAAGTCTATACAAACGTACATATGAAAATGCAGTATTATGGTTCCAGAGAATAACAAAAACTGACCTTGTTATGAAACTTCAAAATGACATTGTAAAGGACAATGCGCTGTGAATATTTACAAAAGCAAAATGCAGAAAAATTACCATATGAATGAGACTTTATTTTTGTCTCTATACCTTTTTGTAATCAGCATTGAGGACCGCCTTATTTAGTAATGAATGAAATCAGTTTATTATCCCACAATGGGGAAATCACAGTGTCCCAGCAGCATGTATAGAAAAAGAAACAAATTAAAATAGACTTCATAAATAGAAGTGTTTAAACTTGGAGTAATATTGCCACCAAAAGCGCTAAACCTTGACAGCTTACTGTAAACTTGTTTCTACTCTTTAGATAAAACAGTGTCGTCTTTTTTGCGGCCCGTGATGTAAGAGTGCCTTGGTCACCTGTGACAGCGCAGCTGATTTGTCGTACCGGCCCAGAGACGAGAGTGAAATTACTTCATAATGGTCGGCGTGTTCCTGGGTTTATATAAGGATATGATAATCCTCTTTTCACACAATGATGATAATGATCATTATTATAGCAGGGGAGTAGGGGGTGAAGAAACTGCTCGGAATGGAGACTTTGCCGCATAATCCTCGTGCCTTGAAAGGTTAAATACAGATTTGAATACTATGATCCCCCCACTCTGAAAACGATAGTTCCGTATTTGAAGCAAATGTGCTCATTGTGCACTTTCCCAGCATGAGAAGCAGGCGTCACGAAGGAAGGCATCCCTACAATGCCATATTTGTAAATGAAAACAATCTTTATTCAGAAAAGATACTTCCAGAAAGTCCAACTGGTTCGCCATTGTGGAATCAAACGTGTTTCGCTCTGCGTTGGCTCATACTTCCTTTAACCTCTCACTTCTCTACAACTGCTCAAGAAGATTAGCTGTTCACTGTTGATAACGGCACAAGTCTGGCTTACGATGTACACACAGACCCAAACCCTACTGTTGGGAGTTTTATAATAATCTGCCAAAAATTGATTATAAAGATGCAAAACTCATCTCAATGCGCCTTAGAATGCTTTTACACACATACATACACACACACACACACACAAATATATATAGATATATATATACTATTTGGTGCCGTGCCGTAAATAAAACCATGGCAATGTTCGACACTTTAACAAATATGGCTTCAGAATATACTTTTCTTTGGTGACCAGTCATTCATCCACACTGTTAACCATGGTAAAGAGAGGAAATATGTTGTGAAATATGACCTAGGGATACAAGGAAACACATCAGCGTGCCATTTAAGGCAATTAAGGCTTGCAATTGTGAAAAAAATGGATTGTATTAATTTCATTAGGTGATCTTGGGTCTTTTTGGAAAGGACACTAGACTAAATGGCTAAAACCATTATATCAGTATGTGGCTGATTCTGGCTTTGACTTGGTCACCACAGATCACTCACCTTTGAACCAATCTGTGTAGCTTTTGCCCTGTGCTGGGAGGTCCATTGTCTTGCTTGGAAAAGAAATCTTCTCCAAAGTGGTAGTTTGCTGGAGGACAGAGTCGGATTATCCAGGAATTGGCAATATTTTGTCCAGTGTTCGTCTTCCTCTCTACCTCTGCTCGCCTCCCATGGCCTGCTGCTCATGCTTGACAGCGAAGATGGTCCGTCTGTGGTGACTTGCATTGTTTGATGTTACGCTCAATATTGTTTTATCTGATGGAACAATGACTGAACTCAGTGGGATGTCTGTTAAATTAGGTTAGTCAGACATTTGTTTGTGAAAATGTGTCTTTTCCTTGATATAGACTTTGTGTGTGTGTATGTGTGTGTGGCGGGGTATTTTTTAAAAGGCATTGTATGTGTATATCATCAGATGTATACTGTGTGGTTAATATGAGGCACTTGCCTGAGACAGAGTGAATGCAGTCGCGGCTGTGTAATTTGTGCCAAAATTCAAACATGATTTACATTCGCTATGTAATGTATTAAAACGTTGACAGGGCCAAAGGGATTCACAAGATGCTGCATTAGAAACTCAATTTCTGTGATGAATTGCCTGAAGCCACTGAATTACAAACTGCTCCCTACCACCTTCCCCTCCCATTGCTAGAAGTTTTTTTTTTTCCTTTTTTTTGTAGGGTGTGTGTGTGCACGTGCGTGTGTGCGTGCGTGTGTGTGTGTGTTCTTGGACTTTCTACATACTAAGTACTGAAACACATATTCTACTAACAAAGTGAGGACATCTTTGGAACTGAGGACATTTTGGCTGGTCCTCACAACTTCAAAGGCCTGTTTGGGGGTTTATTTATGATTTGAAGTTTAGGGTTAAATTAGGTTTAGGTTTTAATTAGGTTAAGGGTTAGGGTTAGTTGTTGTTTTCAAGGAAAACTTTGAGTCCAATTGCACACAGAGAGCTGCAGTAGTTAGAGTTAGGGTTAGGAGCTGGATAATACGCTACGTCTATGAAAGTCCTCACAAAGATAGAAGTACAAGGATGTGTGTGTGTGTGTGTGTGTGTAAAAATCTTCTTAAACCTCGCTCTTAATCTGATCTGCTGAATGTGAGAGGGTGAAAGGATTTTCAGACTAAAAAGCATTCATTTTTCATCTTGTTGTGCATTGGCATTTCCAAGTGCTGGGTCAGTAATATTCAAAACTTGCTGCTTTGCTCTTCCCTTTCGTCAGCCCTGTTCTGGCTGTCTCCGGCTTATGGATGTCCTTTCCTCAACTACTCTTTAGTCATTATGTGTGACAAGTGAAAAGCTGCTCTCTCCTTCTCTCTTTCTCCTCTCTCGCTCGTTCGCTAACACACATATGCGCGCACACCCACACACGCCCTCAAACACACACATTTATTTGCATTTCTAATGACAAGAACACAATGGAAAAATTGTTTTTTGTGATCTTCCTTTCAGCCAAATATTTTCAAATGAGGCATGTAAAGTTTTTTTGTTTTTTGCCGTATGTACGAAGACATACAAAGTTTGCGTCCACGCCATTTTGTACTGCACGTGCATAAAATTAAATATTCTGCTGCTTTTGGAAATGTGTCCAAAGTGAATGTGCACAGTTTAGAGGCAGACTGAAAACGACAACCCTAATCAGTGTCATCACAAGTGATCTGCTATTACTTCTAATAAAAATTCTAACGTTTGCCTGATACTGTTGGTTTTGTGTTGGATTTTGATAAAAGACTAAGATGACTCCAGATATATTTGTTCCCCCTGTTTCAATCCCTAAAAGTGTTTTGGCACTTAGTTCTTACGTGTCAAGAAAAAAAAGAATAATTTTTAAACAGAAGGCTATGGAAGATACAAAATAAACACAATGGACAAGTGAAGGAATCAAGTTTGTTTCTCCCACACAGGAGTCGGATTAATTGTTCTGTGGGTTGATGTTTTATATAGACGATAGTTCCGGCCTGCGTGATTGTGCCTCTCCTCATTGTTCTTGTTGATTTACAGCACTAGCACAATGGAGTAATACGAGTTTGGCTTTGCCGCTGCTGGAAAAGACGTTCTCGCTAATGCAAGTATTCTTTTGTTTGTCAGCTTGATTGTGAAGAGAAGGGATTCCTTAGAGCTGTCATCCCAATAAAGAAAGCTCCTCAGTGCAGCATTAACACCACCGTGCAATCAAAAGAAGGGGGAAAACAGATTTAGTTCACTGCTGTTTTTCACATAGAGAGGCCATGCATTAATGGAAATCCAAATATTCCAGCATTACCAGAGGATGATAATGTAAATTCAAGTTAATATTGGTACAATGTGTGTGTGTGACAGTTTGCCATAATGCGCTCTTAGTGGATTAGTCATTCATTAAACAGGTTTGCCATGCAAAGCCACTGTCAGATTGTTGTCAAGGAGGACAGAAAAAGAGAGGAAAACAGTGCCAGTGGATGCTCTTACAATTAAATTCTGCAGCCTGATTATGGTGACCGGTTTAATCTTAAGCATGTGAGTTCCTCTGTAGATTTGGAGCAACAATTCTTTGCAAGAATGGAACAGAAATACAGGAAAAACAAAAGAGTGTGTTAAAGCGCCCTGGTTTCAAAGAGAACGGGTAGCATTGTCAGGAAAATGATGTTTTTCACATTAGATGCACAGAGAAACAACAACATCTATTTATACCCCTTTTCTTATCCCTTCAATGTGGTGTCTATTTACTTTGCAGCCTTTCATAATAAAAGATATGAGAAAGACATAAATACTATTGTCTTAGAGATCTTGCAGAGACTTGTCGTTCTAATCTACACCAAATATTTATCAATCGTGTAATATTTATAAACTTTAATTTTCATATACAAGTAGCATAAGACATCTGGTATCTATGCTAGAGGAAGACTATTAATGTCAACTTTGTAGAAACAAGGTAATGTAAAAAAAAGATGGGTAATACATTATGCCTATGAAAGTCCTCTCAAAAATGGAAATACAAGGATAGAAGGTACATGTTATGTGTGTGTCTGGTACCATCCAAATATGAACATTAATTGACTCAGAAATTAAAAAGTAATATAATCTCTTTTATGCTAAATGTTGACTGCTAAAAACCCTGCACAAAACTTTCGACTTGACATCAGCCTCGTGGTGTGCAATTGACTTCATCATTTTAACTCACAGAACTTGCAGAGTTTGTCCACACACTACATTATCTCTAAAGTAAAAACACCAAAAAATGTTTTTTTTTTTTTTCCTGAAGGCAGATAACAAACAATAAATACATTGCAATTATTTAAAATATGGAAACACATAACTCAAAAAACAACTTTAACTGTAATTCTTTGCTTTGTGCTGATTGACTGAAAATGGATTTCCTGGTAAGCACAGCTGTAATTACTCTAGTTTTAAATATACCCAGATGCAGATGCCTGATTTTCTTTTTTTCTTTTTTCTTTTAAAGATGGCAAATAGTAATATAAGTAATTTTTCTTTGTCATTGCTGCCTTTATGACACACAGGCATCATAAATTGTTCACGTGTCCTTTGATACAATTTTAGCTTTGGCTTTGCTTGTGTTTATCACTTTGGAACTGATAAAAAGATTGGTCTCTGGAGAACGTGTTGTTACTGTCATAAAGGGAAGGCCATGTTCACATTATTTTTCTTATTGCAGGCAGCAGTGTGTGGCTTTCCAGAGCACTTTAATCTGCTCTCCAGCTGGACACGTGAGACGTGGCCTTGCCCCCTCATCACCCCCAGCAGATTCGCGGTGGTAAATATCAGATGGGGCCTCTGCAAAAGAGAGATACAATCAACATTCTGAACTAAGGGGATTTTTATTTTTTTTTTAAACAGAAACCTTTAAGAAACACAAGAGAATGCAAATGTGGATAATGTGTTTTTGTTAAGGTAAATTATTATTATTATTTGTATTATTTTTAACCAAATAAAGATTTCAAAAATCACTGACTTCAAAATGTTATGCCATTCTTGCAAGGGAATGCTTTTTAAAATACAGCATCTGCAATAAACCTGGAGTTAAATGTTTTAAAAACAGTAACAGATGCATTATAAAATCCAAACCGAGAAACAAAAAGCGCCCAGCAGCAAAAACATTTCATATTCTTATTGTTATTGTTATTTGAGCACAGTTTTGTTATTAATCAGTCAAGCCATGCGGTGAGCGCTGTCACTGTTGAAATGGCTTTAATATGGACTACCCCTCTGGGACTGACTTGGTCATTAACTCTAATGCCATTTTCTGCTACAGGAACCTTCCTCCCTCTCTTTCAACCCCCCTGCATTGATTCAGAAATCAAGAGCCAAATGACTCCCAAGACAGTTGAGTACTCTAACCCCACCACCCTCTTGCTAAAGCTAAAGGCCTGGATCGTGTTTTGTCCAAAGTGCAACCTGTTAAACCTTAGCTCAAGGAATTCATTTCTTTTCAAATCAGTTGATCAAAGCAATTAGTACCTTGTTAAAAAGTCGAAGGGGTTGGGGGCTTGCTGAGGGCATTAAGAGGCGGTGAGACAGGAAAGAAAAGCGCAACCTAGTGATGAAGACAAGGGGAGGACAGCCCAGTTGGGTTACACCTTTATTGTAACTGCAATTGATTTAAGATTTTCCACTGCGCTTTTGGAAAAAGTTATGTGTACTTGCATAGTTAGGCATGACTTTACAATTTAATAGGACAGCTGTCATTTAATACACAAATATGAAGATGTGAAACCCAATCAGCCACAGAGCTACATGACAGAAGATTCGGATCCCACAAAACCACTTATAACGGTTAAATAATAAATAGGTGATAGCATGATTTGATTTTAGTCATCCTGCTACCACTAGTAGTAAACAGTTCTATACCAGCGGCATAAATTGAGAAAACTCGCTGTACACAAGAGATTATGCTTAACAATGAATTTGCAAAGACTTACATTAAATGTATAGGCTGGCAAGTAAAGAAAAATACCCCTAAAAAGATACCAGACTGTGGGTGTAAGCAATAAGGTACCGTAAATGATTCATTTAAGAGGAGAAATATTACCATTTAAAATGGACTCAGCTGTTGTCTGTTAATTAGATGACCTTGGGAGATAGGAGTTGTATTCTAAAGCAACAATAGATCTTTTCATCGTTTTCTATGGCTTTGCTCTTTAGGACTTTCCAATCCAGGCTGTTCAAGGCAACCGGTAGGCTATCTTTGAAGCCTGCATTTTTTTTTTTTTTTTCAATTTCATCATTAATAGAGTCACTGTTATCATTCTTTTGAATTTTATTTGTACCCAATATTATTAATTGTAAAGAACATTAATTTAACAATAAATAAATCATCAGTCATTCAACTCACATTACGAGATGTGGCCTGTCATCAGTTTCTAATCTTTTTAGTGATTCAACTAAAAAAAAAAGGTTTTAGATGAAAGGACAAAAAAAAACATTAAAAAAAGAGATATTGATCATTTAATTTTTAAAATATTGACAATTCCTAGGAATCGTGAGCTGAAGCACAGGGAACAGATGTGAGGTAGGCAGATATGATAAAACAAGCAAGCAAAAACCACTACGATGTGGTCCACAATGATTGGGGATGAGTGGGCTGTAAAAATCTGAAATCAAATCTTTTTAAAATCAACTGTTGTCCTCAGCCTCAAGTTGACCAGGGCTAGGTACGAGCATACTTCCCGGGTTAGATTTGGGCATTCGGTTTACCAGTTCTCCCAGCCTTATTGAGTAGCCCAGTCTTTTAGCCTTGCAGAACAGTGGAAGATAAAAGGACCTGCCGCAGCTCTGTGAGGACACTTACCTACAGAGGCCTTTTACCAGTTGAACCAGTCGTTGTAAAGGTCGGCTCCAGGGACTACTGATGGAACGAGACGACTGAGGAGAGCCTCCTTTTGGGTAGAGCCTCCTTTCTCGCATCTGCTGCCAAAGTCCTAAACTTTACTGAATGATCCAGTAGCAACACAAACCATTGTCGCAGTCCCAGTGAGTGGCTAAAGGCAGTGGGATAAGGTTCTTTTTCAAAGGCATCATCGACCAACTCTTCCTAATGCTGCGGCAAATCTGATGAAATATAAACTGCTTCCACATCTGATGGCAGACAGGTATTTCCTTTATCTGTATTTGCTGAGACACTGTTGTGAAAACCTTGTGTAATATCAACCGGAAAGAAGCAAGTGGGTTTTTTTTTTGTGCTTGCTGGTGGTGAAGTTGGTTAAGGTGAAATCATAAAAATGGGGAAACTAAGATCCTGGTGCTGGAGCACGAAGTGGGCAAAGTTAGGCACAATGAAAGAGGAAAAACTGCAACAGAGGGAACGAGCCAGGCAGACATTTTTCAGATAGTACAACGCTCATTCCTGGTAACTGTGGGGCTTGTTGTTCATAAATTAAATGCGTTGATTCATTTCTTTCAATCTTAAATGGAATACAGGTGGAAATGTCCG
>CAAE01013623.1:0-14940 GCA_000180735.1 Tetraodon nigroviridis
GGGGGTGAGGAGGAGGGGATTGAGGTGAGGGCTGAACATCTGTTTGGTAATCATTCTCTCCCCTCAGTGCAGTGTAACGCACACTGACACCTATTTGATAATTGGCGAGCCTGCCCTCTCCCTCAGTGCTCGGTTAAATGGTTGCTTGATACCATGGAGAGCGCAGGGACTTGCTGCTGGCAGTGCAATCTGTTTACATGGTGGAGCTCAGGTAAAGATGCATAGCCGGCTGCCTGCGTGGCTGCGTGTGGCTGCGCGTAAAGCTCACAATCGGCTTATTAGTCAAACCGCGAGCTCAAAACGTGAAATGAAGCACGCGTAAAAATGTGTATTCTAACCCAGCCGTGTTGTAATTCCGGGATAAATACGATCTCCTTTGTCTTTCTTATCGTAGGTGCTGTTCTGAAAGAATTTGCCTGCACGCGGGGAAGGCTTTTTCAAGAGCATGCGGAAGATGAATGGACGCACGCAGAAAAGGAGAAACAGATCCAGGGCTGGGAGGAGAAAGGCACGGAAAGAAAAAGAGGAGGAGGAGGAGGAGGAGGAGGAGGAGGACAGCCTCTATGCTCCGATCTCGACCACGGGTATTCTTGGGTTGATAATACAGATGTGGATGTTATTGCTTGAGAATACGCGTAGTCGAGTGGATGCTTTATCACCAAAAACTGAAGATTGCAACGACAACGCCAGATAATAATAATAAAAAAAAACAGAAAGAAAGATGAGTATTAAGGGGAGGTGGCATAGGCATTGTGTGGTTTTTTAATTAAGTACCCTGGGAGGAGGGGGGGGGGGGCTGTTTTAGGGGAAAAAGGGCTTATTTTGTTCAGTCAGAAAGGTTTTTAAATAGAATGCAATCATGGCCGACCAAATCAAATCCAGCCGCTGAAAAGGTGTTATCGCTGCAGTTTTATCAACCGTGTCACTCTTTTACACCTGTGGAGGAAATGAGTTTGTTTCATGGCCAAATTCGGGCTCACCCACAGAGGCACTTGCCACTAAGCTAACCCACCCTCATCACCCCACCCTGGGGCATTAGTTCAGGAGCTTAGCAACAAAAGTCCTCGGCCTCAAGACGCTAATACCTAGCCTTCTTGATTGCCACGCCCATGTCAGCCAGTCCGTGAGCGCAGGTGCGCCCGGTAATCTTATCAGCTGACGAGTGCCTCTCACAGCCATTCACAAGCTCCAACAACCCTCCCCCAACACAAAATTAAAAATTAGAAGTTTGATGGTAAAATAAAAGGACGGTCAATTAAAAAAAAATACCCACCAGAGAGTCTTAAACTATTTTAGACTCCTCAGCTCACGCCGGGAAAAATGAGAAAAAAAAAAAGTGTGAGAGTCCAATGCCTGTAGCAGCAGCAACAGGAGACAGTATCACAGGAGGACGTGTCGAGGCGTGCACCCGCTGTTGATATTTTAGCGTCTCGGCTCCGGTGATTGGTGAGATTTAAACTCACACGTATGTACATGAAGCGCTCCGAGGGCCTCCGTGATCTGCACGCTAATGTATATTAAAAAAAAAAAATTGACGCATTGTATGAAAAAGGCGTAGCTGGAAATTGGTGACGCCAGAATCCCTGCAGGTGCGTTGCGGAAATAAGGAATTGATTGATTTTATGGGTTAACTATTTTTAGTCAACGTGATGGATGTTTATGCCTTTTATTGATCACGTTGAGGTGCAGATCTGAAGAATTCGTCGACGTCAGGGGGCCAGGCATGCGGATTAATCAGGTAGCAGAGGTTGCTTGAATAAAACATCCTGAATTACATTTTTTTGTTATATAAGCATTGTTGCAAAGCATTATATATTAGAAAATCAACACCCGCCTTGCAAAATCAGCATTGTATGAGCCTGTGTTTGCAAATGTGTTTATGATAAATTGCACTCCTATCATTTACAGTTGTTTATTACTGTAATTTCTTACTGCTGCATAAACAAATCTGTTTATTAGTACAGTATATAAGCGTGATTTATATGGATTTGTTCGAACTTGTTGATTGAGCAGAGACGTTTTCGTGAGCAATTTGTGTGCATGCATGTGTGTGCTTCCAAGCAACAAAATGACTATTGTGAGCACAGCTCCAGGTGCCTAGCAACCGAATCACTGTTTCCTTGGCAACAGTTGCCTTGCACTCACTGTGTGGGTGATTGGCAGCCTTGACAACGGAGACGGGGTGACACTTGACCTCGCGTGCTGAATGGGAGAGAAGCGAGAAACAGAAGAGAGGGGGAGGGAGTGGGAGGGGACGCGGAGACAGATGAGAGACTAAGTGATAATCACTCTCCATTGTAATCATCCTCCAGCATGTTTCATAAGGCGTCGGCAGTAGCCTTCCAGCTGGGGTCCATCATCAAACACAATACACAGAGCAGCGCATGCATGCATGGACACACTCTTCCTGGGTGGAGAGCCCAGGCAGACACTCCAAATCTCATCTATTATCGCTCAGCTCTGCCTGCGACCGACTTGCCACGGTGTCTTCTCCTATTTGCGATCCGCTCCACGCGGCGCTGTCTGGGAATAAATGGATCCCGGACTCCCAGAAAGGTCACCATCACAGATGCCACAGGAGGGCAGATCACATGCGTTTGGTTGTACTTGGCTGAGCATTTGTACATTTAATATCCCGCTCGCTTCTCCTTTCGAATTATACACATTTGCTTCTGACCTGCAGTGCAGTTTTATCGATCGAGGCCTTTTCTGTACGATCTTGCTGAATCTGGAAATGTCTCTTGCGCCGCTGCTGTGTCACTGCCGGGTTCAGGAGGCTCCTTTGGAGGCTCGAAAAGGGAATTCATCCAACAACAAATAGGAAGCAGAACGGCAGCGTGCCGTGAGCACTTTTACGTAGCAGCCATTTTTGTGTTGCTTGAACGGTTGCGCGCCTCAGGAAATACGCCAAGTAAGCTGTGCAGCGTTTAGGCAATTTAATGAACACCCTACAAAGAGAACGCCACCAGCCATTTCAGCGTTTGGTTGCTGCCGTTTGTGACCAGTTGTAAAAAAAAAAAAAAAAAATCAAAATTAAGCCTTAAAAAGGTACGGAATAGGAATAGTTATTTTATGACCTTATTTTTTTTTTAAACATATTTATTAAAACACCACTTTTCTACACCCCGTCAAGCATTTAGGACCCATCTGTGAGTCAGTTAAAAAACTGCTTCACAAAAACTGGCAGTTTCTCTGTATGTATTGTTTGTTTTTGTTTTTTTTCCAGAACTGCACAGTTCACAGATTTTTGATGGGGTTCGATCAAGCGTTTAGGAAGGCCAATCTAATTAATTAATCCTGGCTTCATTTATCCTGCAGCACATTAGATGCATGTAGGGCCATTTTAGTCGGAACGCTGTTTTAACCAAGATTTAATTCGCCTAACCAGTTACACAGCACAGAGGTACGAGTGCGTAAAACTCCCACCTTCCGCCCATTCACTGAAAAAAAAGATTTTTTTTTCAACTTTGAGGTTTATTCTTTCAAACACATCATCAGCAGCAAACAAATGTGTACACTGACATCAATAAGAATAAACTGAAAGGTAGGATTTAATGTTTTCATCAGTTTCTTCTTCGGGGGGAAAATAATATTTTACTTGAAAACTGACAATTGTGAGAATTATGAGTCAGAAGTAACATGATATATGGAATCTTTTGAGTACATATATTCCAGTCCCCACTCAGAGAGCATTATTCTTATTCTAAGGTGTTCAGTCATGTGCAGCTTTGAACACAGTTTAACCGGGAGGGTTTTTTTTTTTTTAAATCACTCATTATACCCAAGGATGAAAACAAATCTTATTCAAAAGACTGCTCCTCCATAACCTTCTGCGCCCCCAGATTACTGGTTATGATAACAGGTATAAAGGATTTATCTGCACACAGGATTTGAATCAATATGAGGATTCATTCAAATTTTCTTTTACCAAAAAGATCAAAACAAACCGCATGATCAAAAACATCATCCACTCTTAATACATTGATTTTTTTTTTTTTTTAAATCATTCCTGGGAGAACCTAACGGAAAACAACTGCCGTCTCGAGGAAGAGGAGGACCGTGGGTCTAATTACAGAGAAAACAGCCTGTAGCGTCATATCCGAGCTGCGTGGCACAGCTGGAAACTTCCTGCTGCTTGTGTCAGAGCGCATTACACAGGATGTGTTACCCGTCCTGTCAAGATCCACGTGTCATTCATATCAAATAAAACAAACATTTTAATGAGCCAAGATATTAGTCCCACTGCTTGCCTTAAAATCATTGTCACAAAAAAAAAACATACTGGTACAAATTTATCAAGTAAAATAATAATAATTTAAAAAAAAAAAGATTCCTCAGCATCTGTGATTCATAGTTTAAGACTTTAAGTCTGAATGTTACTGTAGCTTTCCTTCCACCTTTACTACTGATAGCAATGATGGGGGGATAAAGCAACTTCAGGTTACAAAGTTGCCAAATATTAAAAAAAAAAAAAAAAACATGTAACAAAACTAAACATTAATTATGCTAGTGGAACAAACATCAGGTAAAAAAAAAAAAAAAAAAAAAAAACAAAACCCAACACTTCAGGGCGAAAAATCGCTACAAAACCAGCGGGTAGGTTGTAACAGGTCCGGGGCCACAACTTTAGCCTGACCCAGGCCCTGACGTCTGGATTACTGATTGGCTGCTTCACACGCATCTATCCAGTCGCTGTACACGTCTACCGGCTCCGAGAGATCTGAAGGGAAGCGGATCAAGGAAAAAAGAAATCTTGACGCTCATCTTGCTCCCATTATAAGAAGATTAGCAGCACAATGACGGGAGCTTTGGACATCGATACAGCAAAGAGTGGTTGACGACTGCTAGGAAAGCATCTCGTCAGTTGCGCTGACAGGTAGAAGAAATCCTCTGGTCAGCCTCCTCCTGATCTAAGGGTAATCAAAAGGAAGCAAAGGTAAAGCTTTTAAACTAAATGTTTCTTGAATAGGAAGCTTTGGTCACATGATCAAAAGTGGTTGGAGTGGATTAATATTTGATGATATTTTTGTCTAAAGATTAGCTGCCCGGCTCAAGTGGCTGTTAACCTGGTGGTAAAGAATTATATAGCAAACTTCTGCCTAATGTGTTATGGTCAGAATTTCTTTTTTTCTGCAAACAGTGCCAAACTACTGTCCAAAATCTCTGCATCTTCAAATCCTACAGGTCACAAGTTCAGCGACTTAAAATATTTCAGTACCATCGCCTTTTTTTTTTTTGCTGAGATACTGACAAAAGTTTCCGTCTGCTCGGAGGCCTGTGCTCTCCTGCGTGCGTTATTCCTGAAGTGTCAAAACTTTTGCAACACCCACCACAAGATAAGTAACAGATGGGTAGACCCGTCGATTTTGTTTTCTTGAGTTTTGAAAAAGTTGGAAATAATGCAGAATAACTCGACAAATGTTGATTGGAGCCAAAACGAAACTAGAGATTTCACTGATCAACCATTCTAAAGTGATGGGATGTTCCATAAACTGGTGTTTGGGAGGTGCACATTCACTAAGGTTAAAAGGATACAAGTAATGGGGGTCTGGAACTCCTCCAAACAAACGGAGCACGATATTATCCCGGTGTTTCTGCTTCTTTCCCTGCGGATGGAACAATCACAACTTTAAAACATTCATACTTTGTCGGACAGTTATGTTACAAATAATAATGTACGGACATTTTAACATCACATGACTTCTCGTGGTTGCAGAACGGGCAGGTAAACTGGGTCTCCAGATCGCCAGTCATCTTTTTTTTAGGAGGAGGCTTTCTTTTCGATTTGCGGCGTCCCATTCTTCACAAGTCTGTAAAAGAAAGAAAAGCCGTGCTTAAACAAAGACAATGTGCAAAGGCGATACAAAGCCAAACAGTTACACTGTAACGTTACTTCAAAGTAAGTAGGCTAACATTAGCTTATCTGCCGTTGATTCCCAGTAGAATATTAATCGCTTAACCACGAGTCAAAAACAGATTACCGTTCTTTTTTTATATTGTACATCTTATATTTGTTCCTGTAATCATACTGCTACAGTAATGCGTTATTTAAAACGCGTTTCGTCTTGTTTACCTAGGTAGTCAGCAACCTCAGGCTACGGAGCAACTACTTCCGGCTGCCGCAATCGTTCGCAAATGATTGGACGAGGCCGGTGAAACTTCAGCGTCAACTATTGGCTCATTCATCTGTCAATCAAATTGATTGGCTCCGACGAATTGAGCGAGATTACGGGCTGTTCCCGCGTGATCACGTCAAACCACGGGAAGTCAGTTTACGAGATTGGTAGGTACTAAATCATTAAAACAAAGTTTTATTCCTTCATTACAACATTACAACACTTTTTATCCTTCGTATTAAAGGTCTTCATCTTTCTATACCGTCAAGTACATCAGTGTATTACCTTTGCGAGACACCTTTTGACCTTACAGTAAATCAGGGACGTCTCAACTATGGTGGAAGAACCACGTGGCTGCAGGTTTTCAACTAATCAGGCACCCACAGTTTGACCAGTCAGCTGCCTGAAGACCTGATTATTTGATTCAGTCAGCTAAGTCTGGTGTGCTCTTTCTGGGTTGGAAGTAAAAGCTGCACCCACACAGCCCTTTGTGGACTGGCCTGGACATCCCTTTAGCATCCATCCGCTCACAATAGGATGAGCTATAATAACAGAAATAACAGAACGTCTTCCTGTAGTTACTGACTGAACGCCAAAGCTCCTTTGATCATTGATCTTTGAAACGATCAAATTAAGGTCCTTTGATCTTTAGACCCATTGTTTGAGTGGAAAGCAGTGACCCCAGCAGACAGACTTCACAATAAAAGCATTAAACACACGAGCGCGAACATGTGCGTTCGCCACACAATGTGACATGAGCAGTTTCATTCAGACGGACATGTTGTCTTCATCAGCGGCAACTAGGTTTAGTAAATGATAGCTTAAAAAAAATTGCCATGTCATTACTGTCTTTGCAAAAAGACAAAATACTGTTGGTAAAAGGAAAAGGTTTACCAAGTAAACCGTTTCCTGTTTCAAATCTAAAGGTTCTATCGATAAAAAGTCCAAACACACTGACATGGGAGTGAACCAAGAGCTCCCAGAACTGCACATGGACAAGTTTTTAAAAAGGTTACTTGTCTAACTGTTGACACTGTTTTGTAAATTTCAGTGATGTGGAAGAAGGTCGGCCTTGGCATCGGGGCCTTCTGCCTAGCTACGGAGCTGGTCCTCAGTGTCCTGCGTCGCAGAAGGTCTCGGCCCGTCAACGAGGTCCTCTTCTTCCCCTGTGAGGCGGTCTGCGTGGAGCACATCTTGAATCCATCTTTACCTCTGAAGGAGCGAGAGTATGCCATTGCTTTTCAATGCGCTACCAAAAGTGTGTTAGGCTAATAGAACGTAGAAATATGTTCTCAAGCTGATTGGAAGTCGTTTTCTCTTGTTCTCTGCTTCTCCAGTTCCTGTTTTTGCTCGTTGCCTCACGGCCAGGAGACGTCTATACACATTCTTCTCCGACACATCTTGTCAGCTTCCTCCTCGCTGGACGTGTGCATGTTCGCGTTTACAAACACGGACCTGAGCAGGGCCGTGCTCGCCCTCCGCAGCCGGGGCGTCGCCATCCGGGTCCTCGTGGAGGAGAAGAACATCTCCATCTGTGGCTCCCAGATACCCGTCCTCCTTGGGGCCGGTAAGAGAATCAGACCTGTTAGGAGTGTCTACCGCCGAGCTCTTCATAAGTCATCCACAAACACAAGGGGGGTGGCGGGGGCATATTCGGCGGGGGTATTACTGCTGAGAAAATGTCAGAGAAACCTTTGTGAGGGCTTTATTAGAGAGGGATTTGAAATACGGGAAGCGTGGCTCAGCGCGCTCTCTCCCAAAGATCCTCTGTGTCCTCAGACTGCTGCTTTCAGGAGTTGTGCAGCGGTGAGCAGAGACATCATAGCAGTTGTTTCAGTGAATGGAGGTTGCCCCCACATGCCCCGCTATGAGTAAGAGTAATCCCACTCTCCACACTCTCAAAGATTCCACGTCGCAGGTCAGACTCGCCCGGGGGTCTCGCTTCGGCTCCGCATTCTCAGAAACGACTGGCGCTGCATGCTGTCGGACGGAGAATTAACAAAGTAAGGGATTGGCAAGCAGACGGCGACTTTCATTAGGCGGAGTGTTCCTCCGCGTCGGCGCAGGTTTCACCCACTGCGCCAAGCGGTGGAAATGGCCGTGGCGCGGGGGGGGGGATGGATGCGTTTTGTCAGGAACCGCAGAACCGTTTAACCCCGGATGGCCGAACGTGACTGGCGACGGGGCGCGGTGGTCTCCCCCTCTGTTTACCGCCGCGCGTGTCTGCGGGCTCTCACACTGCAGAGGAAATTTGTCCTGATCCAACATCTCAGGTTCAAAAGTGCCCCCCCTTTTTTTTTTTTTTTTTTTTTTTTCTCCTGAGAGATGCAGGAAAATAGTTGCCTGGAAACTGTACGAGTACACGACCTGTGGTTTTTTTTTATAGAATCATTCTGACTTTTATTGTATAAACCCAAACGCTAGATTGCTCTGACTGAAGAGGCGTTTGAGGGGCTCCGGGTCTCAAAATGGACTAAATTCAAAAGAAAGCGATACGCTGAGAGATTTAAGATTTTAATACAATGGGATTTTTAAAAGATCTGTGAAGCCAGAGTGCGCTCTATTGAAGACTGGGGGGCAGCACCTCGGGTCAGGTCTCCATCATCCTTGGAGAAGTGTTTCTGCTGGTTGACCATTCATAAAAGACTTCCCAGGAATCTCCACTGATGACAGCTGACACGCAGGTCTTCATTTAGCATTTCAGCGAACCTGGAAACACACACTCCAGAGTGGCCAGAGAGAATGAGTGTGTCTGAACGCGACTCCCCACCCCCCCCCTCCCGCGCCACCCTTTCCCACCCCTCTCCCCTCCCTTGCTCTCTGTCCATCAGGGGTCTGCGTGCGTTTCAACAGGACGCCCATCAGCATGCATCACAAGTTTGCAGTGGTGGACGACAGGAGGCTCATCACCGGCTCCCTCAACTGGACATGCACGGGAGTGCACGACAGCAACGAGAACGTCATCGTCACCGAGGTGAGGGGCCTGGTGCGGCCCTACGTCACGCAGTTCGCCAGGCTGTGGCTGTGCAACGAGCCACAGCAACCCCGCCTCCTTTAAAACATCCTGCTCCAAAATCCACTTCATTTTTATGTTACGGTTTTGTTTTGTTTTTTTTTTTTTAATGTAACCCCTGCTGGGTTGCACCACCGTGGCGGGAAGGGCGCTGCTTTGTTTTACCTGAAAAGACGTTTCTTGGTTCCGGATCGGTGTCACGTGACCGCGCCTCCTCAGCCTGCAGGCAACAGTTGGTTCTGGAATTAGCATCCCGGGTCCAGGCAACGGCATGCTGCTGTTCTACAGTTTTACAGCTTTCTTATGGAGTTTTTCTTTTTAATTTTCATTATTTGTGATTTGCGATCTTTGGTATTTTGTCCCGGTTACCAATAAAAACAGTTCCTGTACAGTGCGGTGCCCCAAAGTTGTTCTTTCTCCAGATTAATTTACTAAATTTGTGAAGACATGGTGATACCTGAAAGTATTTTCAGGTATCACCATGGGAAAGGGAAGAAAAACTGAAAGACTAAAAATGGTTTTACAGTTTATGTTTTAGATTCAAAATAGAATGTCGGACTTTATAGATAAGCTGCTATATTTTATTCAAATACAGTATATTTCATAAGCTGTAAGTGAGCACTTTAGTCAAAGGATCACGGGTTTGAACGCGTTAGTGAAGCGGAACAGACGATGCGCACTGCGAAGGGACCAAACATCAAGTTGGAGGAAAATAGAAAATAAAACAGGAATCGATGCGAATGCATTTTCAAAATAAACGCATGTAAACGTCGATAAACGGTGAAGGCGGCTGGCCAGCTTACTGTTTTGCAGTGCTCCTTACTGTTCCTTCATGGTGTATTGTTTATGTGCCAGTGTTCACCTATGCATGTCCTGAATTGAATGTAATTTATCTCTAACTCGTCACTGTCATCAGAACTAATTAAAATTTAAACACTGCAGTGAAAATAGATAATAATTATTATAAGATAGGTCCTGCTATATTCCACCAGCAGAGAGTACCTTATGTCACCATTTTAACATAAGTGTAAAACTAAAATACACTCACTGGGTATAAGTTGCCAGTGCCAGGCTGAACCCATTTTTTTCTTTAGAGAAAACATTACTCAGAGATTTTGATACCTAGTAGCGCCACACAGTCCCTGCATATTTATTGGATGTAAATTTCTGATTCCAAAACACCCCAAACATTCTCTATTAGATTAAGATCTGGGGACTGCGGAGGCCCTTTTTTCAGCGTTTCCACTGCTCAGCACTGCTCCACACAGTTTAGTTTGGAGGATTTCCACTAGAATTACCAGGTACTTTTTTAAACACAATTTTACATGATTTTAAACATGTTGAGTTGTTACTATAACGTTAATGTCGGCCTGTTAAAGCTCTGACTGGCCAGAGGATTTACATCACACGATCAATGCGTTTCAGAAAACTCATACCCACCATTCACTGAAAATTAACAACGGCACAAGTATGAATCCCAAAGAAACCACGAAGAACCACGAAGACTTCATGGCCAGTCACCAGTTTACTAACAACATAAGACTGGTATTAGATTGACTTGATTATTAAGATGATTCAGACATGACAGGTAGTCATGTTAGGCATTTGTTACAGTGGAACACCCTTTTTTATAAAGTTCTAGGGTGTTTTAGTTTTGTGGGAAATTTCTTTTCAGTGTAAAAATGTGTTTAAACATCAGCATCAGCAGCAACTTAATGATGTATCCCAGTACCTCTAACAAATTTCCTGTTAGTAAGTCGACTGAATTTTTTTTTAAGTTACAAAAAAAGGGGAGTTGTCCGTTTTTCTGAAATTCAAAATTTTGTTAACGCATGGATCGAAGCCAAATTTGCTTTTATTTTGAAAGCCACGACAGGAGGCGCCACACCTTCCGCAGTCTGACTTTGTGTTTCTCCCACCGGCACATGCCCGTTCCGAAGATCCGGGAGGAAGCGCACCACTGCGGCGCACGCCCGTCAGCTCTCGGTCCGAGGGGGAAAACGCTTCTGCGGACGGGGGAGGCTCATAAACAACATCCAGGGTAAGGAACACCCTCTCTGAGCTCTGTCACGTTTGTTTAGGAGTCATCTCCCTTTCCTTGAACTAGCGCACCGCGTCCGCGCGTCTCCGAATATTAGTTTGTCATTCTACCGCAAATCATATTGTTTTTACTGAAACATCATCAACAAGTGCCCGGATCCACTTTTTCCCTCGCACGAGCCCGCTCCGGCAACATTTGCATCCACTTTATCGGGTTTTACCTCGACATGAGTAGTTTTATTTTGCTTAATTGAACGGATCTAAGATGAAAACCCACCACGCCAGTTTGCCTCTAGTGTCTGGCGTCTGCGCATGCGCAGTAATTTGCTGAGTGTACAGCAGCTCCCTGGTCAGCTCTGTCTTCTTGGAGACTGTAATGCTTTGCTGGGCTCCAGAGACAGTCCCCACCCCCACCCCCACCCACCCACCAGAGGAGGCCTGAGTGGTGGTGGACGTGTGGATAGACAGATGGTTTCAGGCTCTGGAGGAAAAAAAGAGTGCTGAGATCTGGACGGATGATGACAGGAGGGATGCGGAGACGGATGAACACGAGATAGGTGGAAGGAGATAAACGAGCGGGCAGGCGTGCGTGTGTAAATGGGAGAGTCAGCGGGTCGATGGATGACTAGACGGGTGATGGATGAAATGTACAGAGAGAAGCGGGAGAATCTATCACTCCGCGCCCACCACTCAGCATCCTCTGATCCCATAACGGAAGTCTATGTGACAAATGGTCAGTGAGGGCAGCGGCTGACTAATAGATTGGGAGGGGAGGGGGCACGACCTGGCCCTATTTCCGCAGGCAGGGGCGTGACCCCAAGCGCCGGCGGGAACCACGTTTGAAACAACACTCCCGTTTACCAAAACCCTGCCGGTGAGCGCTAAGCTAGCCGATATCTCATCCCCACGTTTGCACACGTGCATCCCACCTGTCGCCACCGTGAAGCTAACGAAGACAACACATGTCGAACATAAAAAAATCTTTAAATCTTTAAAATCTCGTTTAATTTCATAAAAACTCTATTGGGACCAATCGACTGGCCAAGTTCTTCCATCATATCTTGTAGATTTTTTCATATATTATTATTTCCAGACACAATGAGACGGAGTGTTGATGAATATTTCGTCTAAAAGAACTTCTTGTGTAAACTTCTGCGTCTGGCGGTTGGACGTGTGTCTGAATCGGCAGATGGCGCTGGCCAGAGACCCAGCGGCGGGTCAGGACCCCAGAGATGCGTCCGATCAGAACTTCGACTACATGTTCAAGCTGCTCATCATCGGCAACAGCAGCGTGGGAAAGACCTCCTTCCTCTTCCGCTACGCCGACAACTCTTTCACGTCGGCCTTCGTCAGCACGGTGGGCATCGACTTCAAAGTCAAGACCATCTACAGGAGCAACATCGGGATCAAACTTCAGATCTGGGTGAGATGAGTGTTAAAAAGAAGAAAACCAACTAGAAGCAGACAGGTTTACACAACAACAGAAAAAGCGAAAAATAACATTAAATATTGACAAAACCTCCATCCAAACCTGGTGCATGAGGCCAATGAATAAAAATCATATTGTAAATAGAAGGATATTCAGGTCTTTGAATCTGATTTACTCTGAAGCAGCATTCAATTTAACAAAATCAATACATGAGTAAGAATAGGATCTTTGTTCCTTGTTATTTTAAGTAGGCTGCACATTGATTCTGGCGTAACTTGACCAAACTTGATCCAACAAAGAAAATCTCAGAGGCGGGCTGACAAACACACACACACACACACACACACACACACACACACACGCACACACGCACACTGACTCACACACTCTGTCACTTCCTTGCTTTTGACTGTTTGAGTCGTCTGGTTTCTGGTTCTCTGGCGGTCTGGTGGATAAGAACTGTACAAAGTGATGTTTGCTCAGCGCTCAAGTTCTCCAGAAAAAGCTAGCAAGCTGTGTTACAGCGCGATCAGATTTAACTTTAATTAATGTGGCTCTGAAAAGTTTAGCGCGGAGCGTTAAAGCCATCTGCAGGTTCTCTGGCTGCTATGTTTGTCGTGTCTTCGTGTGCGAAAAACAGAGGTATTGCCAAGTGGAAAAGCACAACCAGGAGGACAAAAACAGGTTGGAAGGGATATGACACCTGGCTAAAG
Organism: Tetraodon nigroviridis; assembly: GCA_000180735.1. NCBI lineage: Eukaryota > Metazoa > Chordata > Actinopteri > Tetraodontiformes > Tetraodontidae > Tetraodon > Tetraodon nigroviridis. The sequence continues at coordinate 13,312 of CAAE01013623.1, forward strand.
TGTTTTTCATCCCGTTTATTGGCGCACAGTCCAGCATAGTCCTTGTTTACACGAGAACAACCGGCCGGCAACTATCGTTTTCCTGTTTCCTTCATAAAAAGTCACGTGTTTAGATGGAAATGTTTTGAAAAACCGCTTGCGAAGGTGAAAGCGCGTGTAGGTTCCATGCCAGACCACTAGTTGGCAGTATGCTAGCAGTGCGACCTCACCTCAAGCGCGCCTTATTTGGGCACGAGGCTGCTGTGAGAGTTTAAAATTGCACGTTTAGGTGGACTTTTAGGTGAACTCTAATGAAATCTGCGCTATGGCGCCTGTGACCCCGCCAGCAGAGCGTACGAGAGGACAGGGTGGTGGAGGATCGAGGATTTCCACCCCTCCAACCGGTTTACAGCTAAAGGCGGCGCGTGAGTGTGGGAAAAAAACCCAGTTCACATGAAAACGTTTTCAAGTGAAACGCTCAAAGTTGTGTCATGTTTCACCTGTTTACACGGAAACCACATTTGGGGACTGAAAACAAGATGGTACCTGCACATGGAAAACACAGCGCCAACTAGTGGCCCAGTATAGCAATGACAGCCTTTTTAGAGGACGGCGTGTTCCCGTGCAAACAGTCCTCGTGCGTCAGTACCAGTCTGTCCTTAGGTGCTTTGGTTCCTAAAGTAGTTGCTTTTTCTGCTTGTTAACCATGGTTTTTGTGCTTTCTTTTGCTACTTTTTTTTTGTGTGTTGCTGCGGTTTTGCTGTGATCGTTTGTTAGTTTGTAGGTTTCCTGGCTGTCGGGTCCAACATCTGTTTGTAAAATTATTATTTGATGCTCATCATGATACAGGATGCCTTCCACAGACTCATCCTGACACAGCAAAAATCTGTCGCACAAAAAAAAAAGAAAACCAGATCCCAGTGATGAGGATCTGGTTTTAAAAAGAAAACAACAACAAATGATGCTAACATACAACCGAACCGGGGAGAATAATACATCAACCCAAATGTACAACGGTTAATTAAATTTAGGTCTTTTTAAAATTTAGTCGTCACGAAGAGGGAGGGAGAAAACAAAACTGAGTTCTGAAGAGTAAAATTAACATTCCTGAGCAGTTAAAGTAAGATACAAATTCTTAATATTCCACAGAACTGGGAGAAAACTTGAGGGGAATGCAGGATTCCGTTCATCTTTCAGGGGATGACAAAAAAAAGAAAGCCACGACTACTGTTGCACAAGGCAGACTTGCCTCCCCCCCACCACCACCCCCCAAGCCCATTTAGCCTCTTACAAGCTGCAGCCTGTCACACGTGTGGCGCAAACTAAATTCTTTCATTGTGCAGCTAACGACAGCTGATGTCTGACATCGTCCCCCGACGGCGGGCTTCATGAAAGATGCATGGTTTGGAGTAGCTCGGAGCGGAATGTGCTTACTGCTGCAGACTGACACCCAGGACAGAGCCGTTCCTGAACGTTCCCCACTGCGCCGCCGTTAGATGAAAGTCATACATCTTTGTGTAATCATAAATATTCAGCGCGCCGCGTCTCCGCCGCTCCACCTCAGGTTGTCACTGTGGCGCGCTCAAGCTGCGCGGCAAAGCGGGGGCCATTGAGAGTCATTGTGGAAAAAAGGTCCCCGAGATCCACCCC